>CAAKHC010013701.1:11129-26880 GCA_901007825.1 Macroramphosus scolopax | reverse complement strand
ATTAAAAAACGATGCTCATCAAGAGGATGATTTACAGTTTGTGTGAGAAACAAGCAAACCTACTATTACAAACACCGATTTCATCCGGCCTTCGCGAGCACGACCGCATGGCCGGGAATAAAATATGTGACTCACTCTGTGCAACCTCAGCGCAAAGCGGCGCATCCCCGGAGTGAGTCGACGCGGAGCTGCCGCATGCAGCCCACTGTCGAGCTGCAGATGACGAGCTCGTGTGACTGATGTGCACCATATGACAGAGTTTACTGTAAGCAACAAAGCGGAGTAAACCGCTGGAAATACGCTGAGGCAGCACGCTTCACCCCACCCCCACCCCCACACACCCTTAACACAGAGTCGATTCCCAGAATTATGTGAGTATTTCATTTTCAGGAAAGACGCAAATGAGTCAATTTTCGGAGGAGCAGTTGGCGCTCACGGATGGTGACATTTCCCACAGAGCATGACGGGGCGAAAGTAACGGCTAAGATATATTGCTGAGATTCGAGTTTACCGAAGTGACATTTCTCCTCCGCATAACTCTTTCTCAACTCTTCTCATTAACTCCCCGTAGCAAATGAATCCTTCGGGGGAGGGATGTATTTCATGTTTCTGGCAGCGGCGGCGGCAGCGGTTGGAACGGATAGATGACAGTGGCTGTGTTTTATATGAACTGCAATATTTCAATCGGAGCGGAGACGCTGCCAAGTAAAAAAGCATTTCTAATAAATCTAACCCATATCAGGTTATATCAAATTAAGCCATGTGGAGTATTCCCGCCTCGATCCACACACCCTAATCGCACTGTGAGGTCCTGTGCATGCTGACGACGCATGTTTTAGCTTCCGGCGAATGTTTGGATGAAAGATATTTGGCTCTGGAGGACAGGATGTGGGCGTGTCTTCAGTCGTCTGTCGGAGTAGCATGTTACCTGGAATATTAATGGTTTGTTTTTATAAGCATGTAAACACCGTCATCAATTACGGTGAGGTCGATAGCCGGGAGCAGGAATCCAGCAGGGCTTCGCCTTTCGCGCAACCATCAAGGGGAAATCCCGGGAAAACAGATGTTTTGGTGATGGCCAGCTTTTGAGGAGTGAAGGGAAACAACACCGCATCGGTACAACGCAGCCTGTCGTTAGAGGCCGCAGAAAGATCTGGCGTTTATCAGTATTGTAAAAGAAGTTCCCTGTTACTGTAAACTGTCTGGCTGCGGTCGATCTGATTCACAGACTTGTTAAGATGACAGTGCAACAACAAATTACGCATCCGGGGGCATGAAGGGGACCACAGAACAGCAGGACGCTGTGATCTGCTCGCAATGTGATGGCGAACGGAGGACAAACAGCCAGATGCGAGGCGTTTCAGGCTCCCTGCAGGCTGAAGGGTTTGGTGAGATGGCCGATTGGCTGGAACCCCGTCAGCACATCTGTGTGGCCCTCGCAACTGCGGATTGGACACCGGCGGATCATTGGATCCAGATGTTGGAGAACTTTGGTCTGCCTATTCCGCGGCGCTTCTATTCAAAGTGTTTTATTTTCTTATGATTTCATGGTGCCTGAATATTCAAATCTGTCTGCAAATCATTAGTCTTGTGTAAAGTGAGCTGTACGTCGATGGCTTCCAGCGCCGACAAATTGTCTTCTTCACAAAGGAGGGAGCTCGGGTTCGATCCATAACAAGAAAAGCGAACCTTTAATTCTCTCCAGGAATTGTCCACTAAGCAAAAACATTCTTTGAAATCCAATGTGTTTTTACTGAGAGTGAACAGAGTGCACGCCGACTCTCTGGATGGAGGTCAGGATGCGCCGTGACTTCATCGCAGCACCTGCGAAACGGCCAAAAATGGAAACGAGCAAAACATTTCGTGGAAATTCAGAAATTTGGCCTCCTCCTAATTGTTACCCCTCATTTTGAAAAATGCTTTCTCTGAATTTTTTTTCGTATTTACTTTCTGTGCAGCCGTGCATCTCGGATGAATATATGGATGGATTTGGCAGGAGGAGGCTCTCTGAGGAATCCTTGATTTACTGTCGTGTGAGGCGTCAGCCCTTGTTGCGGCCTGAGCCCGTTTGAAGCTGCGGTCACACTATCCGCCGCTTTGGTGCTTTCCCACTGCCGTCGGTGCACAATACAATGAGTGATGGTTAGATTTTTGCGAAAGGGTCGATCCCAGAATAAGTCCACCTGTGGTTTTCGGGGTCAGCGTGACTTGGAGAGGCCAAACTAACTCCTCCTGGCCTCATTGCGCCGTGCTTCGTTCGTGTCTAGACATCAAGTGCTTCCGCCAGCGAACGTCCTCATTTTCGAGATGGCTCGTTCGCAGAAAAAGTAAACGGAAAGTGCTCCCAAACACATGCACACACACAAGCACAGCCACGGGCGAAGGTCAGGTTTCCAAAGGCATGCTTTGGTTGACATTCAATCTCCGCTCTCCCATTCATCTTTCCCCGTGTGTGCTTGAGCCGAGCTGCAAACCATATCAAGCATCAACTGTTTAGGATTCTCTTAAGGCTCATAACTTTAGCATATTTTAATATTCAAGAATACTTCTTGTGCATGCAGGGAAAATGTCCCCCAATCCGTCATCACCAGAAAATCTCTCAAAACTGTGGACTGATTGATCATCTTTGACAAACAAGCTCCGCCTTTTTTTTTTCTTCAGTTGAGATTACGCAGTAATCCCCAGGTGTACCGAGGAGGAATTAGCCAGCGATGAACACACAATAAAAATGAATTAGGTAATACAATGGGACGACGTGGTGTTGTTCTTGACTTCAGTTCCAGTTCAAAGTGATTCATTATCCGCAGAAAAATCCTCTTTTCTCCCCGAATGTGTGAAGCACAGGAGGGTTCGCCGCAGCGCTCCTGCTTGGGCGAAACGCTGGGAAACTCTTTCAGTCTTTTTCCTGCCGGAGGAATGCAAGCTGGCTCTTCTTCGACAAGTCTTCCAAAAATTAAAACGACAAAATACCCACTTTTTCCTAATTGGTAGAGCAGATGATTTGTCAGTGACCCTTAAAGTCCTGCCACTGTCGTCTGTTTTGGTTATGGACGGCGTTCAAATTAACTGGGTCACAAATGAGGTTTGACGAGCGCCGCGATCGAGGTCTGGTTAGGCTTAGACACAAGAACTCTTGGTTGGGTTTGTTGGGAAAACGTCATGGCTTCAGTTTAAGGAAATACCTCCTGGGGGATACGTAAACCTCTTTGACGCAGTTACATTAACAACTGTCAATATTGTTGGAAACTCTGCGCCGAGGACGGCGAGGGAACGGCGGCCACACGTTGCTGTGACTGATGGTTCAGCAAAACACACAACTGAGGAGCGAGGAAACGGTTGGAAGGAAAATATCCCGGCAGGACAACATCACGTCAGTGTCTCTAAAAACAAGGCAACATTGCGAAAATGTCCAAGATTGGACGTACAAATATGGAATTATTGGGTATTTGATTACACGGCTGGTGCTTCCGTTTTCCTTGGAAGACACTTGTTTAGAAAACTATCACGGCCAGAAGAAAATATTTCTTCCTGGGTCAAAAGTGGACTTAGAGAGTGACCTTGTAAAACATAATCAAGCCTGGGAACCTTCCTTGTGTGAAGATCGGTAAACTCCACAAACAATCCTCCCTCTTAACCATCCCCTCTCGCTCCTCTCTCATCCTTCGCCCGACAGCTTCAATCCTTGCAACCGATCCCGTAAACAACCGGAGGCTGCGTCTTCTCACAGAGGGACTTTGTCTCTTCCATCCGGGGCCAGAAAAAAAAGAAGCAGCTGTGTAATCAAGTGCATCAGGTTGGTTCCTGTCTCTCGATGAAGATCGAGCGATCCGACGAAAATTGTTGAATCATTCGTTGGAAATCTGCTGACAAGGCATTACTCGCCCGCCACCGACACGCTGCAACCATCAATCAAGTTGTAAATATGTCAAATCGGAGCGCTCATAAAGCAACACCCTTCATTTAATCTGGTTGTATGGTATTATATAGGGGGGCGAATCCCTCCGCTCGACTCACAGGGAAGAATGCGCCTCGAAGTCAGAGGTACGTTTCGTAGCAGAAGCTCTTTGTCGTATTTGGAAACCTTTTCGTAGTCCGTCATGAGCAGTTGGACTTAAATACAGTGAAGTTAAAAGGTAACGAGACGAAGGCGAGGGAATACGAGGAGGAGAAAGGACGAATGGATCCGATTGACGGACGAGAAAAAGGCGAATCAAAAAGAGCGGGAAACCAGACAAAGACAGGAAGTAGAACAAGACAAGAAACAAGGGAGGTACAAAGGAAAAACTACAAAGGCCCGTTGCATGTTTTCACTTGTTACAATCTTACAACACAATAACACATTTGTTCTTAATATATTTTGATTTATCAAGAAAGATGGCTTCTCTTTTCCGGCTATAAACGTTTCGTCAGCTCTCATGTGGGTTTGTATAAACACTGGTACACTGTGGTTTCACACCCTCGCAGCTAAATTATCCTTTGTCCTGTTTATAATGATGCGCCTGTATGTGGGTAAAACCTCCGCCGTGCGAAAACAATCCCAATTGTTTTTTTTTTCTTTCAAACAGGCGCGTCATCTCCACGAGCCGGATTCCGTCAGCGTCCTTGGGGATCCGACACATCGAGAGGCCAAGGAGAAACCCGCATGATGAAGAAGACAAGAGCAAGAGTAGTTTCCGCGAGCGGTGCAGATTCTTATCAGATGTGCTGAGCCCTGTCAACTCTGCGTTCTTGGACGCCGAGATGCCGAGATTACACACACCGGTGAGAATGGACGTCTCCTGCCACAGTTTGTCACATGTCCCATCAGAGCCATAAATAAGCCGCATCGAAGCTCTGGTGATCCGCGAGCCGCTGCCAGAGCCGACAGGAGGGTATTGTCAGTCTGGAATGAGTCAGAGGGTGTTGTGTGTTTTTGCAGACAGAAACAGCGAGTGAGCGCACGTCCTCCATATATCACCCAGAGATACGCCGCCGTCTTGTGTTTCAAAGGGGGGGATTAATGAGAAAGAGGACACTTGTTTTAAAAAAAGCGGTAGAAAGTTGCGCCCGCGAGTGAAGAGTAACGGAAGGCTGGAAAACAAAGCAAGCAAGGGCGAAGGAGAAAAGCTCAGAAGTCGCTTCAAGTTGACATTCTGGAAGCGCCGGTCTGTTTAGCGGAAGTCTTCCAGAACCAAACAATAGCGCCACGTGTTTGCCCGCAAAGTCTTGTTTTTTCACGTGTGTCGTTACGCACAGAAACCTTGACGTCCGACGGGGTTTATTATTCTATTCTTAGAGCAAAAATGCGCAATATGCTACCCTGTTTCTTCCCCCTGCGTGGGTGCAGTGAATGCTGCTATTTCTAGGGGCTCGCATGGAGCCGCCTCCGATATCCCGCAATCACCTGCCTCCATCTATCTTCTGCACGCCCGACTCCTTCACTCCTTCCCTCGCCTCCTTCTCCGAGAGCCGAACCCCCGGCGCTCGTCTGCAAAGAGAAACAACACTAAACAAACCTTTCACTAAGCTGTCACTGACACGTCTTAATACCGACCACGGTCTTGATTTAATGACATGTCATGAGCGCTGCCTGAGTCACTCGTCTTGGCGGAGGCGAGGCTCTTACAATCACACTCGGGAGTTGATGGAAATCTGTCAGAGGGATGCGCTTCTTTCCTCACCGCGCACACAGAGACGCTCTTGTTTTTGGGCCTCAGCCGGATGTGGAGTCGGCACAATCATGTTATGGCCCCCGCGTATCAGGTTTTTTTGTTATTTATTTAAGACTTTAATACGTTAAACTGTGTTGAAATTACACTGTAATTAAGCATCGACGTCTCCAACCGCATCCTCCGCCGACATTAAGGGGTCATCACGGTTCTTTTCGTCGTGGTGCGTCTGCAGAGCAACAGTCTTAAAGCCCTCCAGGATTATGGCTTTGGATAGTGTCATTTCTTGGGGATTATTCTGCAATTACTGCGTGTACTCTTCCGAAGCCAAATTCGAGCGGAGCCCAGGCCAAGTTACTGAACCCGTTGACATTCGATAAGGTGGAAGATGTGACTCCGGTTTGACCTCACGTCTTTGAGCCCCTTTTATTACCTGCCTGTCGATGTGGGAGTTAAACCTGCCACATCATCTGTGACCTTTACTTTGTTTCAGGGCGAGCTGCAGTTTGTTTTTACCTTTCCAAAGGTATGTAACACGGCAGGGATTCTGCGTTCTGCTCAAAGGTTCTTCAGTAGGGAGGTTCTACGCAGCACCTGGTCGTGGGACGGCGTCCCCGCCGCCTCCATCCAGCTGATCTAACTCAACCACAGCCGGCAAGGAAATAAAGTTTCCCTCTCTCTTTTTTACTTCCTTCCCCGGCCAAAAGACAGAGCAGGCTGCTATTAATTACAAAGAAATATTATCCTCTTGCGGGAGGTTCGCAACAACACCAGTATCCAAAGCAAACAGATACGGTGTGCTTGGAAGCTTGGTGCCTTGTACAGCTGTCATGCCAAATCCAGGCCCGCAGATCCTCTTACAGCAGATCAGAGAGCGAGGGGAGGAGGAGGAGGAGGAGGAGGAGGAGGAGGGGGGAGGGGGGTTGTTATCATGCGTGCTGCAGCATCATAATTCCTATTTCATCTTCACGTCTTAATGAGAAAACTGCGAGGAAGAAGCGGCATGAACTGATCTGCTTCTGCAGCGGGAGAAGTTCTCCGAACAAAACTTCTGCAGGAATCTGATCGCGCGAGCGCCGCGATAATTGCTGTCCAACGCGCGGCGCGATAGCAGATGGTTGTGTGGGAGGTTGTTGGGTTTTTTTTTTTTTTTTTTCGAACATGCATAACACCGTGTCGACCCTGCAAAATAGCACGGGGAGGAAATTCATTACACTCAAGATGTTAGATTCTGTCGTGGGAGGCCTCGCCAAGGTCACGAAAAGAAGCGAGATCCGATGATAAAACTTTTCCATCACATGTATGATACTCGCACAGCCAATAAAAGCTTCTCTTGAAAGAGAAGAAAGGGATTTAGTTACACAGAAGTTTGAACCTTTGGCCAAGGGCCAACCTCAGTAAATAGCCATTATTCCTTTGATATGACCTGTAAACTGCGAGGAGAGGACATCCTGTGCAGTCGGAGGGGGAACACTCAGCGTCGGGATGATGGATGAGGCCAGGCCGTGTTGTTTTGATGAGAAGATGTGGCGGGAGAGACGCCTGCAGAGGTGTGTGACAGGGACGATACCCGGCGGATTGGTTGAGTAACAGCGGAGGTGCTGCTGCTGTTTTTCCGTGTCTGGTGGATTTATGCATCCAACAGTCGTGAAACTCTCGATGCTCCGCAACAGCTAAGATTTTCCGGGATGTGATGACAGTTCTAACGTGCAGGCTTCTTGCACGAGGGACACGGTGAGACCCACTGGATCGGAGGTCATCAGTTTCAAGAGCGGGGGTGCTGCCCCTAGGCAGACTTCCGAAAGAGAGCCTCTTAAAGGCCTCCCGAGTGTGTGTCATCAAGGCCCCGTCAACAGTTTCTTTCCACAAGAAGCTGAGGGGAAGACAAAACATCCACAGCTCGCGTTGTCGGGGAGTTCTTGTGTTGAGGCTTGTGGTTTTTCTACCTCCCGTCGCCTCACCTGATGCATGCTGGGCATTCATGCGGACGACATTCCACAAGTGGCTTTCTGATTACAACGTAATTAATGAAGCTCTGATTTTTTTTCACCCCCCTCCTTCACGAAACGTGTTCGTACGACTTCTATCTGACATTTCAAACAGGAACTCCGTTCTTAGCATTTTCGAACTGCCTGCTTGCGTAAGCAAACAACTTTGCAGCTGGGCGAAAAAGAAAAAAAAAAACAACCCCATCCAGCCGACGGAGATAAATCAAGATCTGCAACAACAACAGCATCGTTGTCACGCTTGCTATTATTACACATGTGGTGGAGGAGTTACAGGAAGATCAGTTCATTGCAACTTTTTTCTTCAATCATTCAGAGAAGGAGATCGTTAGCGATGTTCGGTAAGAACTCCGCCTCGTGATGCAGATGTTTCTGGGGGGTTGAACCGACAACCGGAGGACAGGTGAGGTTTCTTCAGCGAGGTTCAGCTCATGTCATGTTCAATACACAATGCGAGACACTCGTTTATCCATCAACCCCATAATTTAACCGACGTCTAGTGACCACCGAGCAGCTCCACCAGCCTGCTGGGTGTTTTGCTCAAGGGCACCTCTGTCACCGCTGACAGACGGGTGAGTTATGCCTTTGCACTTCCTTTACTCAGTGTCTTCCAGGCAGACTGGGGATTTCAAGCCGTGTGTATGTTTCCAGGCTACAGTGGGTATCGTGTATCTTCGGAGGTTTGAAAGGGGTTGATGACTAACAGCCAGTGATTCATCAATTACTTTGCCAGGTGCTGAGATTTCTCGCTCTCGAAAGGCTTCTGCCACTGCTTTTTTTGGAAGAGATACGACTACTTTCCTCGCCGGAGAACGAGCGCGGGCTGGAATATCACGTCCCCGCGTCTCACACAGATAACCGGAGGTGCTAAAGCCGCGGTAACACGGGGGCAAAAGCACCGAAGTATTAGCATGAGAATGTTCTCAAGCTTTCCGAATATCGAGACCTCATTTGCATAAGAAAAACAAGTACATGTAAATCTTAACTCACATAAAACAGAGTATTTTCCTCCATTGATCAATTATAAACATTCTACAAATGATGTCACAAATCTGTAGAGAAACTAGTGACTCCATCTGTTGTAGTAATGCAGTAAAAAAGTACGATATAAACGATATAGTGGAGCCGTAAATACAATTATATGTAATGTTCTTACCTAACTTTAACACCGCGGCATTACTTCATTCAGACAGTTAACATTCTCCTTTATTACACATGTGGGAACATCTGGGAACAACCGCTGAGAAACCTCTTAACCTTTCACCTCCGGGGAGGTGACGTCGTACGACACACCGAGTAATCATCTTGTACTATGGTCATCTGTAGTACAAGTATTCTGTTCAAGGAAGTAATACTAGAGTACAGACGCGTGTATGAGATGTTAAAGCTTGAAAGACTCGGACAGATTTACAAGGCGGCGGATGTTTGCAGTTTACATGAAGGAGTGTACAGCATGTACAGCACGGAGGGTCGGCGGTACTCGCATACTTTACCCCTCGGATTCCTTTAAACAACTTGAAGAGAAATATGTTTGAAGGCTGAAGAGGAGGAGAGAAGAGAAAAGACAGTTTTCTGGTTTTCCTCCGCGAACGAGTGTGCGCGGAGCGGAGGGGCCGTTCCACCGCGGAGGAGAAATCGTCTCGATTTTTATTAACATTGGCAGGATTCATAGACTAAATAATGGTTGTGTAATGGAATCGGTGCAGCCTTAAAACACAAGAAATAAATTGCCGTGGTCATGTTCATTCATGCCGGTAATTATAACAGCTTTAAAGAATAAAAAAATAAAGAAAGAAAAAATTATTAGCTTTGGAGAGTCGGTGCGACTGCTGCATCAATCCAGAGTTGAAAACCTCTTGTGTGTGTGTGAGGAGAAGCTGCACGTGTTTCGCCTTTTCATAATAAAAGCGTCCTATGCTGGCGTCCGTCGCCGGCTCTGGAGGGTCCTCGCCTGACGACAGTTCCCTTCCCAAAGCTCCGGGGCCGTCGTAAAAAGAAACACTTACGTCCCAACATGACTCAAGTTCTGGGAGGATTCACATGTGTTTTCTCTCTCGTTTTGCAACGCTCTTGTTTAAAAACAGTCCACCTTGACCATCAGGTATCATCCCCGCGATGCTAATACTGTATTTTTATGAAGCCTGCGAGGTGGCAGGTGTCATCCGTACTTTACGAGGGCTTCGCTCCCCGCTGCAAATCATGCAGACTTCCTATAAAAATAGCTTGAACGTTAGCAGCGGTGTAATTAAAGGGGCTATAATGAGCATTTCTATAGTAAAACTGGATCGCATCCACGCCGTTTATAGGCATTAGGGTTGACGAAACACCTCTCGTGTAACCCAGGCGAGTCGAACAGCGACCACAAATTACAGCCTCCGAAATGTACGTTAAAATAAAATCAACACCTCTCAAACTGATTCAATAAAAACGTATAATACGCCACTTGAGGGGAGGATTTATTGCAAAGGCGGTTGTATTATACAGCTTTATAATAAAATAAAAACCCCTGCTTGTTTCCCTCCCCGATCGACGCCCATGCTTGACTGACAAGCCTCGTCTCATCTCCGAGAGCTTTGCCTTATCTGGGTTGGACGTCGAATCCTCGCATGACTGTGTGTCGGTTTTCTTGCAGATAGGCGGGAAGATGAGCGCTCCGATGCAGGGTCGTTGTTGCGGAGAGATTTCACACGAGCGTGACGCAGGGCGGGGAGGCGGCGGCGGCGGCGACACGAGAGGAGCCTTACGAGGGCCTTCGCTCCTGCTCTGGCGGGAAGACAGCTGGCGGGTTTCAGAGCCGGGCACACGTCAGCCTCTTCCTGACCAACATGTGGATGTGAGGAGACGTTAAGTGTACCGTTTCCACCCCTAATTAGCCTGAACTCTGCACTGTTATCATAAGAAACCCTCAGGAGCTGTTAGTCGGTCAAACAGCGGATATTACAGTGCAGCAAATGGGCTCAATCAAGGCTCCTCTGAAGAAGATTATCGCTGGCTCAGGAGCTGGGAAAATCACCGATGGGCGTCTAATAAATTTCCTCCTTATCATCCGCCTGCACGCTGACAACATCATCATGTCATGGATGTTTGGAGGCGGCGAATAGGAAATGATGCGTTTAATGTCTCCTGTATTAAGCACCTGCTGCGTCGCTTCCACGGAAGATTAAACCCATCAATCCTATTCAACCTGTTTTTCTGTCTGCCGGATGAGAACGACGGCAAGCGGAGAACACGGAGGAGGAGGCGGAGGAGGCGGTGTGCAAAACCAAAACAAGCAGGTTGATTTTTCCATTTGATAAGAGCAGAGTGGGAATTTTCCCTTGTTTGAATATTTACAGTCCAGTGGCATCTGCATGTGCGGGGGTCAGGTTTTTCCGAAATGACTTTCTGTGTGGGAAGGTCATACCTGGGTGAGACGCCTCTCACAGCCTGCACACTTTGGTTCATGTTTGGGCCATGTGTTAACCTGCAGCTTCTACAGGTAGCACGCTAACAAGCAAGCCCTGTCTCGTAATACCACGTCGTACCTGAAGAGGCAGCAGTGAGTCAGTCCAATTTCCAGTACGAGAGGACGGAGATTTTAGTCCAAAATTGTCCTCCATATCAATCTTATAACATCCTAAATGGACGATAACAAACCTCCTTGCATGCAGACAACAAGATGATGTTCAGATTGGAGCCTGCATGCACGGAGGCCTCATTACTGTTTACTGTATACTCTCAATAAGACTTATGTAACGCCTGTGTGGCTGAACGCTGCTTCAGTTTGTTGTTGCCTTGAATAAAAAGTTTAAGAACTGAGTTCACATTTAGCAGAACATCCAGAGGACTAGTGTGATGTAAGAAAGATAATAATTCCTTTGGATAATCTCTTTTTGGCCTCCGACCTAAAAGGTCTTTGTCTATTAGAGGACTCGTCTTTGAAGGTTTTATCCCTCAGATCTGCTGGAACTGCAGACAAACTGGAGAAAAGTTCATGTTGTAGGTGACAAAGAAGTTCTCTGTACGCCTACGAGGGCTGATCTTCTTTCTTTTGATGCTCGCTCTCTTGCGTAAAACAACTTAAAACCTTAAGATTGGATGTCCTTCCATCTCAGCTCGGCTTCAAAGATGATTTTCAAAGCGAAGACGCATGTGTTCTTGATTTGAATTGAAGGAGTTGGCCGCCGATCGAACCCCGAACCACCCGGTATCAGGCTTGACTTCCACACTGCTGAGCTGATGTTTGAACTTTCTCAGTTTTTACTGCCTTGCCAGATTCTATGTTTTGTTGTTTCATGTTATTAAAGTGCAAAATTATCTGCACAAAGAGGTTCTCTTGTCAAAGAAAACTTCGCTGTCAGTGGGATTTCCTTGTTCAAATAAAAGTGTCAGATCCTATCAGCCCGGCTGCACCAGGATCCAGAACATGCCTTCCATTCATCGCCTTTACATCTGTCTGTTTTAGGCTCAATGCATATGTTGTGTCTCGAGACGTAGCGCAGCCATGAGGCTCCTGATGCACAGAGAGGGAGTGTGTGCCTCCCTTCCAGCTCATAATGTGCCACAGGGAAGCAGAGAGTGACAGCATGTGGGTAATTTGTCAGAGGGGAAGTGTGTCATGCATTTTTGCAAGTTTGAACACCGTCTGCATCCCTGACAACCTGACAAAGTTTTGATTATATTTATTTATTGCCAGCCTCTGACTTTGTCTCATGCAAGGCGGGACTCGGGCCCGAAGAACTGGAACGGGCAAACAAGCTGACCTGAGCTACTGCTTTGTTGACTCTGGATTTCCCCAAGTGACACACCTGCTATTAATATGATTGCCTTTGAAGCGTAGTTTAATACAGGTACATTCCTGCTGTAACCTCATTATGCACTTAGTCCTATTCAAATGGGGAAGGAAATATAGTTCCTTATTATAACTTCCTGTAAAGTTCAAAGAAAGTCAATTTGTACACCTTTTGTGTGATGTCTTCAACACAAACTGATATATGTAAGCTGAACTGGAAGAATGAAACCACCTTGTCTTCCTGCAGACAGTCTGAACCCTGCAGGCGTTTGTGTCGACGTTGACCAGCAGAGGGCGTCGTGTCGACACTTCACCAGCTGGTTCCTCGGTTCCAGAGGTCAAGAGTTTAATAGATATGTCCTTAATTCAAACTTTTCACTTTCCAGTTGATCTTCTCAGTGGTTCACCTAGAGTCAGGTGCAGAATGAAATCGGAATAATACATTATTCTTTTGCATATAAACATGTAACTTTGAGTAGTAATGAGCCAAATTGTATCATAGTTGTATTTTTAAATTCTACTACTAATGATAATCGTAAGAATAATAAATGATTCGATTGATTGAATGAAAAAAACATATCCGAGGATTACACAGTAGATACAATTCAGATTGAGAATTGATTGACATGAGTTCTGTTCAATCATAAACAGGTAGTGTTGTCCTACCCTTTCCGTAATCGCAAATATCGGTGTGTTTTGTAATTCAAGGCTACCGTAGTTTAGCATTGCTGAAACGTGGCTTCATTTAGTATGCTAATTTATTTTAAGTAGACTATTGTAACAGTTAGTACAAGTTCTCCCTGGCTTCGCACCTGCAAAACTATCAGAGGTAACCCTTCAAAGCAGGATATTATTTTTGTTTTGACTTTTCTTGGATTGGATTTAATGAACGTCGTCGTGCAAATTTATGGATGCAAGTGGAAGCTGTGGAAAGTCGTCCATCATCTTTGAGTCGAGCGCATCAAGGTGGGAGTTGTTTTTTGTGCCAATTAATATCATATCAATAGCTAGAGGGGAACTATGTAGACTGAAACGCCCGCACAGGTCGATGTTATATCTGTTAAATACGTAACTTCATTAGCAGAGGTAATTTTATTTTATTTGTGTGTTAATAAGTGAGGTCAGTCAGGTTAAATGTCGGTCGTTTTGCGAGCAGGCCACTAATGGATTTAAGAGGTCCTCTGCCGCTCTCCAGTGGACAAAGATACAACCTGCAAACACTTTTATTTTATTTGACTTGGCAGCTGATAGGAAGCTTACCGATGCACAAGCCTATAGGGGACTGTAACCGGTATTTTAATACATAAACACATGTAAAAGTAAACGACTCGCCAAGAAAGTGTTATCTCCCTTGTAGTTCGGATTTAAAGGCTTTTTAAATCACTTTTTTCAGGCCTCGTTGGCGCAGTAGGCAGCGCGTCAGTCTCATAATCTGAAGGTCGTGAGTTCGAGCCTCACACGGGGCACATGTTTTTCTTCCATCATATTTTTTGTTATGAAATTGGAATGCAATGTTATAGATAGAAGATTTATTAACAATGGTCATAAACATGAATTCTTGGAAATGATATTTAGTCAAATCCTTTGATTGTGGCATGATTACTTCCTGCATCATCATCCCACATGCAAGGCACAATTTAGGTAGAACATAGACACAAACTCTCCTTTTATGCTGTATGGAGGTCATCCACATGTGTACATGTTTAAAAATTGAAGGGTTTTCTTAGATCAGAATGCCCGGCTAGCTCAGTCGGTAGAGCATGAGACTCTTAATCTCAGGGTCGTGGGTTCGAGCCCCACGTTGGGCGTCAGCTTTTTTTCTGCCACGGTATACTTGCTATATGAAGGCAATAATGCAAGAGTTACACAAATTCACTGTTTTATCATTTCTGGATAAAATAGTGTAAAAATATATAAAAAGTGAGCATGTGGTAGAAATCTCGCCTGCTTGGCGGAAGGCACAAGCTCGATTCCCAGCCAATGCAACATCCTTTTTATCTGTGCAAACGGGTATGATAGACAATCACCTGGTCCTGAGGTATTGATAATAGAAACAGATCAGGATGCCCCCTTGTGACCTCATGAAGGTACAAACAGATTGAGATTGCCCCCTGGTGAAAACTCAAAAGGACAAAATACTGCTTTTATAACTCATTTTTGTGAAAGAGTACTTGATTGAAGAATTTAGAGTTCCATGGTCACCTTGTTCACCTGAACAATAAATTGGACTGGTTGACAATTCTACTGTTCTCTATAAGAAAGGGCAGAGCAGACGCTTTCTGAACAGGAAAAATTTTGACTAAAATATTGGACTTTAACAAGCATTGGTGGTTCAGTGGTAGAATTCTCGCCTGCCACGCGGGAGGCCCGGGTTCGATTCCCGGCCAATGCAACATCCTTTTAAGCTTTTATACTGCTATGTATGTAGATTTTCATATACAAGCTTACAGTGGCCAGAAAGCTTTTTTAGATACAAATATTCCTCACCAAAAATGTCACCAAAATAAGGAAAATATAACCAACCATTGCAGAGTTTTAGTCAATGACAGGAGACCCGCTGTCCATTCCTCTCCATTCTTAGACACTAGGAGGAGACCAGCTCTCCATTTCTAACCAATCGCAAAATTTCAGCTCCATTTGCTCTGCCTCGACCAATCAGATGGCAGTCTCTAAAGATTCCCTGTCTGTTGCTAGGGGGAGAGGGCATATATATATATATTTAATATACTATTATAAAATTAGAGGATATTAGTGTCTGATTGTTTAACCCACTGCCATTTAACAGGGATACCAAAGCCATCTATATTAGTTATTGAATTCATCCTACACTGTAGTATCATATTAACAGTAATACAATTTTAATTTTCTGCTTGTGGTTCACTGCTTATCTTCTGCCCAGAAACATCTTTCTGTCTTCAAGCCCCAGTCTAGACAATTTAGGACAGCGGAGACTGGACTAGGACCGGAGACTATCTACTGCCCTACTACAGAGACTTAAACAGCTTTTTCTTTATCCTTTTCAGGTGTTTTACACTTTTAATTAACTACTTAATGCGTTGTACCTATTGTCATGTTGTATATTTTCCACAGGTATGTAAATTCTCTAGTTTCAACTAATAAACTTAAACTATATATATATATATATATATATATATATATATATATATATATATATATATATATATATATATATATATATATATATATATATATATATATATATATATATATATATATATAATAACTTCCATTTCATTTACTGGACAGTCACCTGCTCTTTATATCCTACAATATAGTAAAATATGTGTTGCAGCCAACATTGAATT
>CAAKHC010013701.1:0-11109 GCA_901007825.1 Macroramphosus scolopax | reverse complement strand
AAAAAAAAATATATAAAATATATATATATATATATATATATATATATATATATATATATATATATATATATATATATATATATATATATATATATATAAACAAATATAATTTGATATAATGTGTGGTTTAGTAGAAATAAAAAATAAAAATCAGAGTAGGTGGAGATTGCGCCAGTGGGAAAAAGAGACACAAACTTAGGTATTTTGACAGTATTATCTTTATAAAGTTATGATGGGATGGTAGCAATTGATAACATATTATCAGACCTCGCTTGTATTTTCTCCACACCTTGTTTGTCTAAACCATGATAAAATAAATTTCCTTGTGGAAAAATGTTCTAAAAATAAATTTGTATCTGTCTCAGTTAGAATTAGATTATAGGTTGAAATAGTTATCCTGTGGCCTTCCCTATTAAACGCCATCTAAACTCCTTATCACTTGCAGCTTAGCTCGTCTAAGAACAGACATGACATTCAGGGTGGACATTTACAGAAGCGTGGTTTATGTCTCTCTGTTTACTTTCTGTGGTGTCAACATTACGCAACCTTTGGAATCAGACTTCAGAGTGGAACTTTCCCATATCTCGCCCTCACCTACAGGTGCATGTGACGCATTTATGAATGGCAATGATGCCGACTTGTTGTGAGAGCTTTGACAGGCGTGTCTCGAAGTCATACCTGCTGTACTGCTTAGAATCTGATGACAATAGGCTCCAATCTCCTGGAGGTTGTTATATATAAATTCGCTTCAGGTGGATTTGTTTAACGCCTCTGGTCTAAATAATTGATTCGAAGAGGATTTGGCTTTATATCAGCAATGATTGGTTTGATCACAGAGAATAGAGGACAGTTTTCTGTATTGAATTGTACTCTTTCCATGTAAGAATGATTTATCTATTGGGATGGACATTTTCAAAATGCATTAAATGTCATATATGAATCAATAAATAGCACATAACCTAAAAAAAAAGGCATTAACACAGTGGGGTTACTGCATTAGAGGAAAAAAGATAAGCACAAACTGCTGCCTCCCATGCTTAGCAAGTGTTGTACAACTGAGTTTTTTCTGTTAGACTTAATGTATTTGATATATGGGTAAATACTGTCGGAAAAAATGTCCAACATCCAGAATAATCCCAGTTATTACAGCTAATACCTAAATAACTTAGTGTTAATGTCGAAAAGCGTAATGAAGGGCAATGGGATCCAGGAATATGTTGAAAAAAAAAACAACTGATTTTGCATTTGAGCCTGAACGTTGCACCAGTTTGATAAACTAGGCATAAATGAGCATGCGCACTCCCTGTGTTTGGATTCCTCCTCCCCTCCTGTGAGACTGACAGCCCGTTAGCTGCTGCTGCTCGCCGGCAATGATACAGCAAACACGGACTCGTTAAGACACTCCGAGCTGGACTAAACGACCGCTTTTTACCATCAATAAGAAGGATATTACCTAGAGACTGCTGCCCATTGATACATGGAGTTTAATCTTTGACAGACGACCGGTCTTTTCGGGAAAAAGGAAGACTCGACCTCCGAGAGAGGAATGGATGTGGCGTCTGATTTCCTGCGACATACGCCGGCCAGCTAGGAAGCTTCTACTTTCATGTCGAAGACCACAGTGCTGCACCTAAGCTATTTAAGCTACTTTTCACGTGTGTGATTGTGACATTAACATATTTAAAGAAATCGTAATTATCACCAATAAGGTACGGCAAGTGCTGAAGGAGCGTGGCTAATCGCTACAGCCGACCCAACCGCTTTAAGCTAACCTAAGGCTAACTTAGCTGAATTTCGCATTCTTTGTTTATTTTATTCACCTAATTGAAAACAAACGTTTTGAGGATGGATTAATTATTGTGTGTAGTAGAGGAACACGTTCTCAAAGCCAGCGTTTCTGCGAAACTACAGCTCCGGACGTTTAGCTTGATTTTTAAAGCACGTAAATCATCTGACTTCTCACTTATGACTCTTTAGTATCGAAGTATTGCAGCTGACTCCGACAGCTAGCATCTGTGTTAACTAAAAGGTAGCAGTTAGAGTGAAAAGCCGTCAGCTGCTTGTTGGCCTGTAGTAACGTTAACTCTCTGACGGTAAAGATGCACCACCAGAGCTTTTCTGGAGATCCGCCGGGGACCGGGAGCAGGAAAGCGGCATATCTGTACAGGCGAGGCAGCGGCGGTGCGTCTGCCTCCGCCGCAGGCGCTGGAGCCAACACGGTTGACGACAATCCAACTCAAGCTGGATCCTCCTCCCCGAGTCTCCACCAACAGCCCCAGTCCCAAGTGGCTGTGGCTCAGGTGAAGAAGAAGAGTGGCTTCCAGATAACGAGTGTCACCTCAGCTCAGATCAACGTGAGTGGTAACAACAGTTTAGCTGATGACACTGAGAGCTATGATGATATGGATGAGTCCCACACGGAGGACCTCTCCTCTTCCGAAATGCTGGATGTGTCTGTGTCAAGGGCCACTGACACAGGTTTGCCAGAGAGAAGCTCTTCTGATGAGACATTAAACAGTCTCCATGGGGTGGACACACCTGGCCTTGTGTCACCTAACGAGCCTCTTAATCCACATTCCATCCCTCAGGGCTCCCAGATGCATACCTCAATGGTTAACGGGACCATGCATCATCATTATTATCCACAGCAGCAGAGCCTTCATCACACTGAAAGCTTGGGAGGAGGTGAAGCCCCAATGCCGGCTCATCCTGGCATGCCGTTGTCCAGCTCCAGCCCAGGCACGGGTTCCAAAGCTGGGACCAACCAATCACAGAGGCCAGCCGGGTTGGACAGCAGCACACAAGCAGGTGGGCCATCCCAACCATTAGCCCCTATCGTTGGAGGGAAAGCCACTGATGCACATCTCCAGGGCAGTCCGAACTTTTCTAATGTTGCTGCAGCTCCTGACAACACTAGTGTGAGTGGGCAAGTGGTTTCCACTGGTGGAGGAACAGGTCAGTCTGCTGCTGCCCCGGTCACTCAAACCCAGCACACGCAAACTCAGACCGCTACCGGCTCTCGTTTCAGGGTGGTCAAACTAGACACTAACTCTGAGCCATTCCGCAAAGGAAGATGGACATGTACAGAATACTATGAAAAGGAGATTCCACCTGCAGCAGTGACGGAGGCACCAAAAGGTGCAGAGGTTGCCTCAGAGTCGGAGACAGCTAACACTGGGATGCCCGCTGTCCAACCACCTCACACACTGCAGGCCTATCAACTGCCAAGCCAGGACTTCACCAGTCCACAGGCCATGATGAGCCCACCACAGGGACTGGTCCAAACCACTCCTGTCACTTTTGTTTCACCCCAGGAAGTTGCTGGTGTGGCTCTCATGCAGAAACCAGTGGCTCCTGTCAATCTTCCTACAGCAACACCACAGGTGGCTGCGCAGGCAGGTGTAAATCAGCCCCCTGTAATGTCCCAGCAGTTGCCCTATGCTGTGGATCGCCACCAGGTTCAAACCCAGGGAGGTTACCCCACGCCTCAGCACAATGCTGGGGTCATTGCCCAAGGAGGTGTTCGGCAGCCAGATTTTATCCAGCCCACTGCTCCTTTCCAGACACAGGTCCAACCTCCGCTGCCGCATGTGACATCGATAACACCGGGGTCTGGGGTCCCAGCACAGCTGCCGGTTAACATCACTCAGCAGCATCAAGGTCAGGTGGCCCCTCCTGCTTTGGCAACTTCTGCTCTACAACATCAGCTACAAGCCCAAGTTCATCAACCCTCCACTGCCACAATCCCATTAGCGCACCCCCTGGTGACCTCATACATGCCTTTGACTGCACTGCATGCTGACCTCCAGCCCATTCTCACCCCAGGCGCAACCCTTAACCAGGCCCCTATCGGAGGGACCCCCTATAAAACGTCCCAGCTGGAGGACGCTCAGAAGCTTCTGTTCCAGCATCAAGGCCTGCTTGCTCTGCCCAGGCTGGCGGCGGTAACGGGTGTAGAGGGGTTTGCAGAGGCGAGCGCCACTGGAAGCCTGGCACACATGGGAATGTCGGCCGAGGCCAGCGCCTTCATGGCTGCTGCTGCTGCAGGCCTCAGGGGACAGCACGCGGAAGGAGAGGACGACAGGTGAGGACAGATTGTGTTGTACATGACATATTTATGTAAACAATGAATGCAAGTTATTATTCCTGTAACAGGCTACGCAAGCAACATATTTTCACTATCATTTACCTCTTCCCAGTCACATCATTGAAATTCTAACTCATTAAGTGCTGTAAGTTGTTGTAAGTCAGTTCCGGTGTCACAAATCCCTCGAAGTCACTGTTAGCTTTCAGGAAATACTGAGTGAAAACGGAATACTGCTGCAAATATCACTGAATGTTACGTGGTTATTGCAGTTGGAGGTGTTTTTTTTTTCTTTCTAAAACCTCCCACTCCCCATTTGAAGTTGTGATGTCGGCGTCTGTCCTGAAGAGACTCTGGGACCTGATCAAGAGATGTGTTGCATATATTTGATAAACTCCCTGCTGAGACACTGAGCACCACTGTGGCTGCGCTATAATGTTACCACTGCGCTGTCCTCTGTCCTGATGAAGCAGGAGATTCATGTGGTGAGTGCAGCAAGAAGGCCTCCAGGGTTTGAAAGTACCCGAACACAGAGAACTGCAGCACACAAGATATTATTGGATGTTGGAGTTTTTATTAGTGTTTTTTGGCAACAAACCCTTTACAGCCTATAAATGTAGAAATATAAAGGCGTTTGTGTAGTTCCATGACCAGTGCTCATTTAATTAAATCATCAGAGCAGCAGGTCATTGGTTAGCAGACGTATTTTCAGCTGCTCAGATTGTCTGCGGTTCATGAATGGAGAGATGGGGGCTGCAATAACTTCTGGTTTAATCTTGACACAGTGTTAGTCATAGTCGTCGGCAGACAAAGCAGGACTGTATTCTGAGTGGAGGCTTTTGTCAGCGATTCACGGCACCTAATCATCAATGTGTGAGAGTTTTACATGCGCACGGCCTCGTCTCGGTCGTCGGCCCCGGTTTGTGCCATGAGTCGGCCTCTGCGCTGCAAGCTGCAGGAGCAGTTGCACTGTTTGTCTGCTTTGTTTCCAGTCATGCTACGATCTGCTTTCTCTCAGTCCCTTATTCTTTGTTTACCTCTTATTGTCACCTTCTCTTGGTTTCTCTCTTTAGTACTCCTCTTAAAATATCCAGATGATAATATGCAGATGATACGCACAGGAGCTTTCATCGTCTTTCGGCCGTTCAAACAACCAGACGTATACATTTATACAGCAAATCATTTTTTGCATTGAAGTCGACAAACTTATTCGTCGCAGCTCCGATCTGACGACTGGACTCAAAATATCTGTGGCATGTTGTTGAGCTGCACCAATCAGTCTGCAGACCGGGAATTAATCTGCAATCCTTTTTCACAATCGAGCAATTGTTTTGTAGATTTAGTTGAGAGAAAAAATGCCAAATATTTTCTGATTACAGCTTCACAAAATGTGAGGATTTCAGACTTTGCCGTGTTTCAGTTTAACTGAATATGTGACAGACCAAAACACATTAGAGGAATAGATGATGAAGTTAGTCACGTGTTGCAGGCCTACTCTTTGAATCATTCCTGAGTTACTGGATTATCTTGTGCGGGTTGATTGTTGTACGTGTCTTCGTCTCAGTCGTGACTACCTGTTGCTGGAGGCTGGTTGGCTGATAAGGAGCCTCGTGCTGCAGCTGTCATGCTTCAAAAAGCAGATCGACCGCAGCCGTGTGCATGACTGCTCTCCAAGTTGTAAAAAAGGGTGATTATGAGGGCGTGTCAGTTATTCAGGTCGCTTTTTTTTCACCTGCTTACTCTTTATCTTTCAAGGAGGTTGATGTCAGCGTTCTAACGACAGCTGCGGTTATCAGCAGGTTTATCGGGACCTTGTGACTCGCTGGGCGCAACTTCAGTCTTTGAACGCAGGTTGCAAACAATTACAATAATTGCTTACATGCAGTCGCTGTAAAACAAACAACGATATACATTAGCTGTTAAGTTAAGTGCATAAAGAAAAGCGAGCTCAGATGCTTCTCCTGTGCTTTCAACCGGACCTGCATGATGTTTGAAAGCGGCGTGAATCCAAATTCTACCTCACGAACACGTCAGTGTGACCGAGCACGTTAGACACTTAGCTCAGGGCTCTGTTTTGATTCAGTTCCCATGACGAACTATAACACTGTTTCACCACATGAATCTGAAGCCACTTCCCTTTTTTCAAGTGTTGATGAAACCGTGTGTGTAGATCCAAGTGTCAAAGTGCTGTTCAGGGACACTTTGTCCAGATGACCTCATCCTTCGCAGCCATGAAATGTTCACACCCCCGATTTTGACACCTTCATATGAATGTGCTTTCAGGTTTTAGCACCATCATAACACAAGCAGTCATTTGATTATAGTTAGAGTAACAGAAAGGTCTGCTAAAGGGTCATTGCACCATTTCTTGTGGCCTGCAAACCTCTTAAAGGCTTGACGAATGAATCGTCTTATGACCTGATTTATCCTGTTTTCCTCTGCAAGGCGTCTTCCGCTTTATCATCGAGGTCTCATATATAGAGGTCCGGGCTTGACATTCAGTCATTGTAAACCCTTTAAGATTTACTGTTCCTGTCTTTTTAGTAATCATAAGCTGCCTGTCATCTGCAGTTATTCCGGCTCTCACTGGTTTGATTGATGATGTTTGTTTTGTTAATATTGACACGCCACGGTTTTATGAGGTTGCAGGTGTTCGTGATGGTTGTGGGAAGTTGTTGTCAGGGTGTGTTTGTTTCTTTGCGTTTCACTTTCACGGGATCTTCAGGGTTCATTAGAGAAGCTCCAAAGGGGTCTGAAAATGTATGAACTCGTGAGTTAGGACTGTAATCCAACACTTTAGCACTGTTAATGGTATTAATATTCACCTGTGGAGTCATGGCTTCTGCAAATGGTGTTACATGAAGCCCATCACTGTCCAAAAGTTGTTTTGTAAAGTTGTCCTAATGTAATTGAACTCAGCCTGCTGCCTCGTGATCGTTCCTGGAAACTGGCTGAGGCACATACACTCTGGGGCGTGAGCTTCTAGGAACAAGTTCAGTGTTGCTTCTTATTTTCTGAGCGTACATGAAGTGGCATCATGTGTCTGTTAATGAGGTGGGACGTGAGCTCCCCTCCGGCACGTTGTTGTTCTAGTGTTTCACCACCAGGTGGCAGCCTCTACTCACAACTCCTCAGTCTGGACAACAGTCATTTATGTAACATGCTTTGATCACTGACCTAGATGGCCACGCTGCACGCGATGATGAAGTGAATCACCAAGAACTGAGGGGTTTCACATCCTCACCGTGTGATAAGTGAGGGGAGCGGCTGCAGCAGGTTGCAGTGGGGCAGTCAGACAATGTACTTTTAATGACAGTGGGTGTGCTGGTGTTTGTGGTCTGTCTGACTCACTGCTCCCAGTTGTTGCCCAGCACTAAAACTGTATCAGCTCGGCTTAAACTAATAAATGAGTCAAACAGTTTATCCTTTTGCAGAAGAGGAAGTTTGGTAATCTTACTAAAATAGAAATAAATAGACAGCTGGTTTGTACTGTACGTCAGTACTTCTGTAGTTCCTACACTAATGCACTCAGCTTAACTTATATTATGGGACTTATTGCAGAGTGTATGTGCATCATTTTGGGGAATTAGTTTTGCATAGTCCTGCCTGACTATTCATGCATGCATCCCATCTTTTTGTTCCTGCACCGTATGCTCGAGTCGTCGAGATGACACTGGCTGCACGATGTTTTCGGGCTCTGAAAGTGCATCTGGATGGATGTGCACATCTTAATGCCACATCACCCGCCTCTGTCAGATTCGATTTCAGGCAGCATGGGTGGAGGTTTTGGGCCAAGTAGGCGGGTGTCACGTTTGTTTGCCTTGTGCCTTCATGCAGAAGTTGGAGAGGGTAACGCGGCCAGAAAGGATGTAATATGTGTCCGTGGAAGTCTCCCCGCTGCTCCGTTTACGACTGTACTTGGCAGGAAGCTTTATGATGTGCGTGAAAGGGTCCGCGTTTACAGGAGAGAAACCTTCATATCATCTAGAGCTGCTTTCCCCCTTCAGGGGTATCCACCGCTTGTGTTATGATCTTCTCTCACCTATACAGTTATTATCTTTGGCTGTCATTTCATTTTAACTGGCTTTCCTCACAGGCATCTGCCTGCATGTGAAATACCAGGACTGAACTCTTCTCTTAGCATCTTTGTTCACATCGGAGGGGAAACGTCACAGTTTAATATTTAACCCTTGGGAAGGATGTGGAAAATGCTCACGCTTATTATTTCTACCTCCTGATAGCGGAGCCGATCCGTGAGAGTTAAAGGTGTCTGGTGTTCGGCCTCAGGAGGTCAGATTTAGCGATAGTGGAATAATCACCCATGAAGACTCTTCAGCAGGGCAGATTCTTTTAGCTCTTCATAATTTCCAGTTTTGCAGTCTGAGCATTTCTGTGTTTGTGGTTTGGGAACGCAGTAACTCGACCCCTCCACTACCTGCTGGTTGAAAACATCTCTCACCCCTGAAGGTGACGCTTCCTGGCAAACAACAGACTTCACGGTAAAGAAGAAGAATTCTGTGTAAAGTCAGTTGTGTGTCAAAAACATCCCCCTTCCTCCTGTTTTAAACGCTCTCCTCGCCCTGCGTGAAGCCGGCTCACTCCGGAGAGCCCAGAGCAATGTTTCCTAACCGCTGCTGAGAAAGAACCTCCCTGGTCTCTTAGTGTAAATGTTTTGGTTTCCAACTGTTTACACTGACAGCGAGGAGCAGAAACTCTGCAGGTCCACGTGACTTCCTGTGACGTCCGCCGCGGGGAGATCGTGCAACGTTTGATTCGTATAATAAATATTTTAACCTTGGATTAGAGTGAGCGTGCGAGTGTTTGCTCCGCAGGGCCGAAAATATGTGCACAGCACACTGGATGAAATAATTAAAGAAGCTTGTTTTTGGCTTTTCTGGACAGAAATTAAGATGAGGCAAGATTTGTGTAATCCTTTAAATCTGTTAGAAATTACAGTTTGAAGCTGTTTCTTCCTTCTTCGTGTGGGTCTGACACCCTTATTATGAATATACACCCAAAATTCTGCATGCAATGTTGCAGAGCTAAAACCTCCATCCAGCAGAAGAAGAGTGGAGAAGGTGGTGTGAAGCCGGGAGCCTCCTCGTCCCTCCCTCGTCTCCCTCTCAGACGCCCGTATCAGTGGCTGGTTATGTAAGACATTGCGTGCATGGCAGGAGGACGATTCACTTTACGCTCCAGAGAACCGCTGCCCTGAAGCTGCGTGATGCCAGGAGTGTTGTTGGAGTTTTTGGGGCGTTCCCCCCTCTTTGTTTAGTCTGCGTCTGAGCAAAGATCAAGGACCTGATAGAAGGTTGCTTTTAATTGGTATAATTCATCAAACCAGGAGTTCTACAGAGGAAACACAAGTCAGTGCAGATTGCAATTTTAGATTAAAATAGTTTTCTCTTTTACCATATTTGGAATATAAACCATCCTCCTTTGCTCCAGTAGACTGTATATATATATATATGTGTGTGTGTGTGTGTGTGTGTAGTGATCTTGCTGTAAACCGTGGTTAAAAGCCTCCCAAACCGGATCCCGCCAGTCTGCATGCATAGCCTCAAACACACACACACACATACTGATACATGAATGCACAAATGGGATGTAGAGACATGCACAAGCTCATGTCTCCAACTGCTTGAGGATAAGTGATGCAGAAGGAGGCAGGCAAATCATAGAGCAGCATGCAGACTGTTAAAGAATACAGTGAAAGAGGGAGATGGATGAGAAGGGGATGTTTTATAGGACCGATGGACTTTAGATTCCCCTCCTGTTATTGGTCGGTGGCGTCCAGCTGTGTTGAGATGCTTGTTGGCGATGACTTCCCTGAATGCCGTTGTGATGTCCTCCTGTTTTCGAGGCGCAGGA
Organism: Macroramphosus scolopax; assembly: GCA_901007825.1. Lineage (NCBI taxonomy): Eukaryota > Metazoa > Chordata > Actinopteri > Syngnathiformes > Centriscidae > Macroramphosus > Macroramphosus scolopax. The sequence continues at coordinate 1,154 of CAAKHC010013701.1, read as the reverse complement.
CGTCACAGTTTCACACAAGTCGGACTCGGATCCTGTTCCGGCCCACACACGGCGGTCTGAATGAGGAGCACAAGGCTCCACTTTCTCTCGAAAACCGCACAATAAATCGAGGCGGAAAACATTACTTCCACTCAGCTGGAGGCTTTTGTGAGAGAACGTGGATAATGGGGAGGGCTGACGTAGAAGCGGGAGAAGGAGAACTAGAAGCAGTAACGCCAGAATACATTCATGATTAATTAATTCATGATTATAAAACAATTGATGCACCGTAGCATGATTAGCTTCCTCCGTTTTAGCGTCCTCGAGAGCCTTTTAAACACTGGCTCTTGTTGGGTGTTACCTTTTCCTCAAACACAGTCTAGAAACTGAGGCTCCTTGTTATATTTTTACCCATGTGGGCAATGCAAACAGCATCTGTTCTCGTCCCCACATCCTCCGCTGCCTCTGTGACTTCTCCTCCACCCTTAAGTAAGCTCCACGAGGACGTAAACCCCGACCACACTTTCAGACGTGCTCAAACTCTTGCAGGACGTCGAGGTGATTGGAATAAATTAGACTGTGAATAGAAAGCTTGTTGCGATGGGAGAAGATGCTGCACATCGAGTGTTTTTACAGGCGTAAGAGAGTTTAAATGAGCTCGGCTTAATTGCTTTATGCATGATTTGGCAAGTTTGGGAGCTCATTAACTTCCTGAGTCTAATAGCCTGGTGGAACATCGACGAGGTAGCTCGGCTATTAAAGACTTTTATTTGTTTGGATTTAAATTGACTTGAGCTCAGTGTTGCTACATTATCTCTTGAGAAGCAGTGAGCTTTAACATTAGTGTGATATATGGGTCAACCCTTTATACAGATCCACTGGACGTGGACACACACACACACACACTGCATGCTCCCATCTGGGCTATCGCTGACGTCAGCGCGCCACAGCGGCTCACCATTGGCTCAGCAGAGAGCTTCACGCCATCTGCTATTGGCTGGAAGTAAACCTGTCTCCAGATGAGCGAACGCTTCCCTCACACCAGTTTACAGCCTTTTGTTCTCGTGTGCAAACGGACCCCCGGCCAGCAAGTACGTACAGTAGATGAGCGGTTTTAGAAGGCACATTTTGTCATGTAAATGACTGAAAGAACACTGCATGCATACAATAGTGGT
>CAAKHC010013700.1:0-20427 GCA_901007825.1 Macroramphosus scolopax | reverse complement strand
GCCTCTGCCCGGTCCAGTCGATACAGGGCCACTCCGTTCACAAATATATGACCTGTAAGTCACGGTTCTGACTTAGGTGGTAGTCCTTGCGGGCCTTCCCTTCCACGTTAGAAGCCCGTTGTCAGACAGCTGTGACCGTGCGATCAGAAGCTTGCTGCCCCCCGAGAAGATGTGCATCTCCAAAGAACCCGAACTCCCTGAAGACATGAAATCCATACATTTGAGTTAAGATATATATTTTGAGAGATAATGAAGCAATTGTCCTGATTTGATTATTCATGACTCATAAAAGGAAACTCATAACTACAGGAACAGGCTCACCAATGGGTCGTCCGTTCTTCATCCATGTGAGGCTGGGAGGAGGGATCCCGGTTGCATCACAGGCGAAGGTGACTGGGTTACTGATGGTTTCCACAACTCTCTCCTCTGCTGGGCCGTCGATGCTGGGAGGTACTGGAACCAGTGGGGAAATGGTCTCATTAACATAAAGTGTTATTGATTATCTTAAATAAACGATTGTCTAGTGTTGAATACCATAAATATTCAAGTGGAAGTTCTTGTCCACCTGACCGGCAACATTGGAGGCTTTGCACACGTATTGTCCAGTGTCAGACACCTGAGGCACAAAGACAAAGTTACAGCTACATTTTTACTCCAGTCATCATTACATTCTCTTAATGAACGCATGCCTCACAGCAGATGGTATGTTCAAAATAAAATAGACGCATCACTTTAGTTGCAAGCGGCGAGAACTGTGGTTGGTTTGGATAAAACCAAAGCAGAACTGGGAGAAACAGGATCCTACAAACTCTCAAACTGCAATCAGAAGCAAATCTGAGGCAAAAAAAGACATCAGAGCGATGCCATGCTGACAAACCACCTCTCACCTCTGAGCCTCTGATCTCCAGCATCTGGCCTTCTGCCAGCGCGCGCAGGTTCTCCGATTCTGTCACCAGCCTGCCGTTCTTGTACCAGGTGATGGTCGGAGGAGGTACGGCGTTGGACTCGCACTCCAGAGTTACCGATTTCCCAACGAGCACGTTCACAACCACAGGAGAGTCCCCGCTACTGTCCCGGATGCTGGGAGGAACTAGGAAAGGAGGAAAATGTAACACTAGAAGCCGAGATCCCTCACTCGGTATACAGTACTTAGTACGGATGAGGACTCACCGAACACTGTGAGGTAGATGTGTTTATAAGCCTCTCCTGCTGCGTTCATGGCCACACAACTGTACTTTCCTCCATCTGATACTTTTGCTTTAAGGATCTGTAACGTTCGACCACCTGGAGGCATGAATGGAGTCACAGTCAAAATCTATGCAACCGGGCGTTTGTACTAAGGATCCTATCATTCTCCTGCAGATCATTAGCGTGCAGTACCAGGCATGACCAGTGCATTGGTGTTGGCCTGGATGGGACCCCTGTCGTTTAACCACATCAAGGTGGGAGGGGGGAAGCCAGTCGCTTCACAGGACAGGGACACGAAATTGTTCACCACCACCGTCACATTCTCAGGACTCAGGCCTAAAACAGCAGGTGGCACTGAAAAGAACAGGAGGTTTAATATTTAATATCTTTACAGTAACAGTAGCATGAACTTAGAGTCCAGAGAAAAATATATGTTATCTCTCTATATATATCATTTATATAATATTATTTTTCATCATATTTTATAAGAATTACAAAAAAGGTTATAATTTAAAATGAAATAAAATACATCTACTATCCTTTTTATAATTCAAGATAAATGAATCAGTAAATCATTTCTGTGTCTCACCGTGAACATTGAGATTAAAGGACCTTTCTGCGCTTCCAGCCACATTGTCGGCCACACACACATACCGTCCCGTGTCCGACACCTGGGCAGTCAGCACCTGATTGGGAAGTAGACACGGTACGTTTGTTAGCTTTTAAATCAGATGTAATGTGAATGGTTATGTGTTACTTCTTGCTTCATAAAATATCAACATCAGATCGCATATTTTTACCTGAACCTCGTTACTAACTCAGCACTACCACCTGTTACAGCTCAGATACTAGATGATTAAATACGCTGTCACCTGCAGCGTCCTTCCATTGGACAGGACTCTATGTGGACCGTCGGAGCTGATTGGCTGGCTGTCTTTAAACCAGGTGATCTTGGGGGCGGGGTTTCCGTCCACAAGGCATTCCAGTTGAGTGGTTTTATTGGCCAGAACTGTCACCTCATCAGGCAAGTCGCTGTGTGTTCCTCGTATAGTTGGGGGTACTGGAGCGAGACACAAGGGGTAAATTAAAAAAACACTACTTTACCAGCTCTTCAATTTAACCCACAAATGCAAAAGTACTCACAAAATACTCTGACGTCATACTGAATGGAATCTTCTCCTGCTTCATTGACAGCCACACATGTGTATCGGCCTGAGTCCTCCGCCTGAGCCCGGGGGATCTGTAAAACTCTCCCCCCTGACAGTAAAACACTGAAAGGTTAGAATAGACTCATTCTGTCTTGCTCCCGTTCTTTCTACTTCCTGTGTTATTTTTCACCTGGAAGGATCAGAACTTTGTCCGTGGAGGTCAGCGACTGTCCGTCTTTGTACCAGGTGAGTGTTGGGGGGGGTACAGCATTAGTCTCACAGTACAGGGAGATGGGATTATTGAGTATCACATCACGGGCATCCCCTCCGAATCCTTGGGGAGACGTGGCATCTCCAGCTCCACCAGGTCTGTTGAAATTCGGTGGAACTGAAAAGAGGACGAAACTAAATCTGAAGAACTTCCCTTGAGCGTTTCCAAACATTTCCTCCAGTGAGGTCAAATGTACAGATGTGCATTAATCTCAATGGAGTTGGATTTAAAAATAAATTGTATTAAGCTAAAAGAATTCTTAAGTAGTTTTAATATCACAATTAAAGTAGCAAAACTGAATTATTTGTTAGCCAGTGAAAAGCGCATTTAATTTCAGGTACATGATCATCAGTCAACCCAGTTCACCTTGTATATTTACATCAAAGTCCTTCTCGTCCTCTCCGGCTATATTAGTGGCTATGCAGGTGTAGCGGCCGGTGTCTGACAACTGAGCGTGTTTGATCTGAACGATGCGACCGTTGGCTGAAATGGACACGTGGTCGTCTCCCCGCAGGATCTGAGCAGAAGAGGCATCCGTGAATAGAATGAGAGACACATAGAATACGTTCTGTTTATAACAGATGTAAAACTGAACTCCTACCTGTCCGTCCTTGTACCACTGCAGTGCCGGGGAAGGAAAAGCCTGAGCTGCACACTCCAGGGTAAGCGTGCCGTTGACGATGATCTTGACCTCTTTGGGGGCCAGTCCTTCTCCTGGGATGTCATTCTTATTGATCTGTGGGGGAACTGGAGTCAACAAACACGTATGAATGTCGCCAGTTCCACCAGATCCAGCATGTTTTGTTAGATGCATGCGTTATGGGAAACCAACGTTTCTCACCGTAAACTTTGACCTCATAGTGCTTCAGTGTCTCTCCGGCCTCATTGGTGGCGATGCAGGTATACCTCCCAGCATCCTCTACTTTGGCATTGAGAATCTGCAGGGTTCGCCCACCTGTGAATGACAAAATGTGTAATACTATTGTGTTGTATAATCAATGAGTAACTTAACACCCAGGAAAATCTTGGGTTTGCTGTCCTGCAGCATTAAAAGCAACATAATATATCTTCCTAAGCAACACTTACAGGCACAAGTGGAAGTTAAAGGATGCCGGAAATTAATTTGTCGGCGGGGAGAGTACTGCACTACTTGTAACAGGTCTGGTTGTCCTCAGTTTTTTACTTTCAAATACTATTTAAACAAATGGTACTCTCCTTATCTTGAGTCTTAGCTGATGGAGGCTGTTGTAGAAAAAAATGTATTATTGTAAACCAGCCGTAGCAGGTAAGTGGAGACTCGAGCTTGGTGCTTCTCCAACTGAACTCACAGCAAGTCTGTTAAAGATGCAGGTGCGTACAGCTAGCGTGACTGAGTGCAGGTCAGGATCCAGCCACTCTCATTTTGTTTCCTCCGTCAACCACTTTGGTCATTTCTTCTCTGACCTGAGGTCCATAATGAGGATTTAAAGCCAGTTTCTTAGTGCCGTGAAGCCTCACTCATGCTACACAGATGCAAGAAAGGCATTCGGGGTGCAGCTGTTATCTTATTTTAAGTTACAGAGACATGGTTTCAAACCTGGAAGGACTCTGACGTTGCGGCTGGAATCAAACGGTGTGCCGTCTTTGAGCCAGGTGATCAGGGCAGGAGGGTAAGACTGGACCTCACACACCAGGGAGGTGGGGCTGCTCAGGGTTACTGTCACCTCCTCTGAGGAGCCGTCAGGACCCGACCCAGCGATAGTGGGGGAAACTGGCGGGAAAACAAGGCAGTCAGAACTTCAACATGACTCTAATCCACCTTAAACGTTTCTAATCAGTTATTGATTGATCCTCAGTGGATTAGGAAGATTAATATCTGTGTATGTACCCAGGACGTTGAGGTTGAAATGCCGGCTGCGGTCCCCTGCACTGTTTGATGCCAGGCAGCTGTACCTGCCAGTGTCTGCAACTTGGGCACCAGAGATTTGAAGGAAGCGACCGTGAGACAGCACTCGGTGGCGGCTGTCAGACACTAGTCGTTGCCCATCCTTCAGCCATTTAATCTCTGGTACTGGGTTACCTGGGAAATCACCAGCAATGGTAGATACGGATATACAGAGCATTTAGATTCAGACTTTTCATTGGCAGAGCTTGAGGTGTGTTTTAGGTGTCATCTCATGTGAGTTACCTGAGGCCTCACAGGTGAGAGTTATGTTGTGTCTCTCCTTGACTTTAGTGTCCAACACAGTTCCCTCATCCACAATGCTCGGTGGAACTGTCAAAATAAAATCAATTAGCTGGTTCGTACCGTCCTCCCATTCATAAAAAACACAAGACACTTGTTCATCTCTTCATATGGTTGTTAAATAAAATGTAAGCACCTGAGCTACTTTTCCTAACATAGATGTTATTAATATATTCAGATATCCCTAATATCTCTTTACCGAGGATGTCAAGGTCAAAGTTCTTCCTTTCTTCTCCAGCGCTGTTAGACACAATACACGTGTACCTCCCAGTATCCTCCACTGCAGCGTGCATGAGACGCAGGCTGCGCCCCCCTGGAGAATAAATGAATGGAACCCAATTATTATCATTAGTCTGCTGCCATCATGGAATGTTTTCAAAGACAATAGCTGCAAAAGTCTGCACCTCTCCCACAGAAAACATCTCAATGCTGAGAGAATCTGGAGGCTCACAGCTGTTAAAACATTTACGAACCCCCTTAATTAGATTCTAGTCTAATTGTGTCTGGATTGAAAGACTTAAACCATTTATTAAGAATTTCCTCAAAAGATATACTGACAAAAGGAGGGTTTTGTATTGACACAACTTGAAAGGAAGACATGAGCATCATTCAATTTCAAGCACTTCTTGAGTCAGATGGTCCAAGTTTGTTAAATTATAGGTAATATGCTAAAGTTTAGGAGCCATTTCCCAATTTGAGAGGACCCATTTCATCTTGTTAAATACATGATTCAAAGCAATTGCTCCTCTTCTGCTCCGAGCGGTTTGTCTTCTGTTACAAACTTCTGCCCGTTCAATCGTTGAGTTTGACCGCAGTTGCGATGATCCTATTACATCTTATTACTGGTGATGTATTGCAAAGACTTGGCCTTTGAGACCCGACTGGAAAACAAAACAGTTCAAGTTACTCCGACTACATTCTTCTCCCGCTGGAGGAACATTGCTCCCCCGAGTCTGGTCAATGATGAGTTGGACACAAAACTAAGAAAGAATTCTGAACCATTTCTTTTGAAAATATCTGACATTAATTTCTGATATACCAGTCAAGGAAAACACATTTAAAAGATAATTCTTTGTCTTAAATGTTTTGGTAACTCACCTGACAGGACTCGCACTGAGCTGGTTCCTTTGATTGGCCGACCGTCCTTCAGCCAGGTGATGGCAGGAAGAGGGATGCCTGAAGCCTCACAGCTCAGAGCAACAGGGTTCTTCACCACAACACTAACATTCTGTGGAAACTGTACCTGACCTATGATACTAGGTGGGACTGGACAGCAGGGAGGAAACAAGGGCGGAGAGAACATTTTAATTGTTTGAGAAAAGAATAGAAAAACATCTGAAAAAACAGGTGATAATTCATACCGTGCACGCTGATGTCATGCCTGCTGTCGGCCTGCCCTGCCACATTAACAGCAATACAGGTGTAGCGTCCCGTGTCGGACACCTTGGCGTCTTTAATCTGCAGCAGCCTCCCCTCATTCAGAACCTTGGCACCATGCTGCCCTGTGATGGGCCGTCCGTCTTTCAGCCAGGTGACGGCTGGTTGAGGCACGCCGTCCGCAGCACACTGCAGGCTCACGTCACCTCCTTTTGTCACAATAATGTCTTCTGCGTCGCCCTCGCTGCGTCTGATGGAAGGGCGGACTGAAGTGAGAAAAGCGGGTGAGTTGGTGCACATGCCCCCTTAAGCCACGGTACGTAAAATATACCAGACACCATTGGTGCAACGGTAACATCTCATTACTGTGAATGTCAGACAGGCAAGTGAGTGGCAGCGGCCAAAAACAATGGCAGCAGCCGTGGCATGTCGGTGTTGATTTGAGCTTGCTGTCTCATATCTCTGATGGGCTGCGTTACAATGAGGTGGCTGATGACAAGCGATACACTGACTGAGTGATGGGAAGGATCTTGACCCTCTCTTTCTCTTATGAGCATCATCCTACAACTGTTTCTTTGATCATTAATCCTCTGCCTCACTCAGGTTTCCATGTTAAATAGTGCAAGAACTGGAGTGGGAATGAAAGAGACAGCATTCTCCCTATTGCAAGTCAACATTTTGTTGCTTTAAATTACACTTTTAGTGATGTTGTCACTCTGACGGTGCTGCAGACGCACCATAAACCTGCAGGCTGTACTCCTTGGAGGTGCTGCCGGCTGGGCTGGAGGCTGCGCAGGTGTAGGAGGCCGTATCTGCCCTCTCTGCACTGGAGATGTGGAGCTGGCGACCACCTGATAAAACCCTGAGCCGTTGGTCCGACTTGAGCTCCACACCTGGAAGAAAAAATGGGTTCAAATATATCACCCACACAGTTCTCATTATATACGGCTTTAAAGCTGTAATATCCAATATAGATCATTTTCTCTGCTTCTGGTTTCCCTTGGTCTCTCGTCCTTACCATCCTTCCTCCAGGTTAGACTGGGAGGTGGAATGCCGCTGGATTCACACACCAGAGTGATGAGACTTCCTTCGATCACCGTGAGAGGAGACACCTCCTCTGAGCCGCGGATACTTGGAGAAACTGTAAGAAAGACACAGGACACCTAAAGGTGGCGCTCACATCTAATGCAAGCGTAGCTGATGCATTTCATTGGGATGTAAAGAACTGCTGCAACTGGGTGGGCTAACAATCCATGTTCATATACATTAACACTTATACTTTAGAATTCCATACTACTTAACATAAACATAAACAAGGAACAACGGATGTGAGCTATAAAGAAAAGTACGCCCAGCTTTTGATGCTATGACAAAATTGTGGAGTATGATTGATGTCCAAAAGAGAAGAATAATCTGTGCAATATTCAGTACAATCGCGGGTAACCATGGTAACAAGCCCGTCTTTCATTAAGGTCAGTTCTGACTTCTGGTCTTCATACAACTAATTTAAAAAATATTTTTTGATGATTTCATCCAATGAACTTTGCATAATCACACTTAACATGAACTCACCCCAGACATTCAGGTTATAGCTCTTCTCTGTTTTGCCAGCAACGTTTGTGGCTTCACAGGTGTACCTGCCTGAATCCTGCACCTGGGCGCTGTCAACCTAGGATTCATAGATTCAGGATTTGGCATGTGATCTATAAAGCTCATAACATGTTCTTGTAGTTCTAGCGGCTCAGGTTGTCACCTCTTGTGAAGGTGAACCACGTTGCCATACACTGTACCTTGAGCTGGCTCCCATCTACTGAGACAGTCAACCCCGGCTTCCTGAACAGTGGGCGTCCATCTTTTCGCCAGGACAGGGTAGGGGGGGGGATTGCGTCGCTCTGGCATTGCAGCTCCACAGGACGGCCGAGCATCACTGTGGCGTTGACCTCCTCACCCTTGATGTTAGGTGGCACTGTGGCAAACATGAAAACAAGTAGTTGATTATACCCAACATTTCCTCTGAAAGGAGAGTATCCCACAAAATAAGACGTCTGTATTCCGATGCTCCTTTACATGAATTCATCTTGAACCTTGAACCTCTTATGATGACCTCATAGTGAATATAATAATAGGTTCCTGAGGTGCACACAATCTGTTAAGCTGTGCATCTGGTGCTCTTTAAGTACTTGTTCTATCCCGAGCCATGACATCACCGTTAAACCAGCAATATTTGTTTGTGGCATCAACAATCAGAGGAGCTTCGCTTCCAAGAAGGTCATGAAACTTGATCCCCACGGAAATTGTAAACATGCGCTTGGATCAAAGCGAAAAAAAAACAGAGCAAAGTAATTATATTAAGTTACTTTAAGTATGGTCACAACCTCTCCCTGAGACCAGAGAACATTTGCAGGCTGATGTGCAGACGACACGACTGATCTGAAGACCGGCAGGTGAGTCGTTGACGATTTCGTGCAACAACCCTCCACGTGTGTATGAATGTATTCCAACAGCATCTGGCTCCTTAAAGATATTATCAAATACCAGCTGCAATGGCATTCAGCGCCAAGTCAAGTAGTCATCATGGAAGAGACACATTCTCCCTTCTTGGTAAATCTGGCTTGATTTAGAAAAATGACTACCGGCCAATTTCCTCTGCATTATGGTTATTGGACAGACAGAGCGCAAGCTGTCAAGGAAGGACGGCAACAGGCCTTCAACTCAGTCCACAGCCAGACGCAGGAAGCTGCCGAAGAATGGTAGTAATTACCCTGACAAATCAGCCTTTATTTCTCAGGACAAGCTCTTCTTGATCTTTCTAAGGAAACGCACGCCATGTTGACGTCTGTATTCTGCATACAGGCGGTGGCTGTTCAGACAGACACACTCACGCTCGGTTACTATGACTCCCTATATGTAAACTACTTATCTAGTTCGCTTTGATCAGACTTGTATAACAAGGGATTTGCCGTCAAGCTCGGGTCTGTGCAGGAAACTGACAATGTTTATTGAAATGCTAAACACCAAACTTCCTCTATATGCTCACGTATCGCTCAGGGTCTTATTCCAGATCATTCGACTGTTTTAAAACATGTTTGGTGTTCTGTTGAAAGACAAAGTGCAGTCGGCAGTCAACAGCCATTAGCCAGTAAAGTTAAGGGAGGGGGGGGACATGGACAAGACGTTAAAGAAATGTGCAGAAGGAATTATGCTCTACCTGCCAAAACCTTGCATTCTGAAACGTATATATATTCATGTCATTTTAATATTTTGATAACAGATTCAATTGAAATGTGTTTGTAATGTAATGCATCAGTTTTCTATAGTCTGGGCTGTGATCCATGTAGTCATCACATCAGTGTGAGTAGTATCGCTCAACATGTCTTTGAATATAATGCTGGAAAAAGACTAGATTACTAAAAAATGACAGATTGGAATCATTAGAAATCCACAGATGTGCAGCAGCATGTGATGTGTATGACGTAGGTCTGTGCAGCAACAACAACTGATGGATGGACGTCTACTCACCATGAACACGCAGGTCGTAGTCTCGTTGCTGCTCTCCGCCGGCGTTGACGGCCACACAGGTGTACCTGCCCGTGTCACTCACCTGGGCACTGCTCAGAGACAGAACCCTGCCCCCGGACAACACCTGCGAGACGGAAACAGATCAGATTCAAAACAGGGACTACGTATTTAAACACCCCGCAATAACTACCAGGTCAAAAGTGACCTTTAACACCACAAATACAACTGTACTCGCACCTGTATGCCATGAGACATGCTGGCCACCGGGCTGCCATCTTTGAGCCACGTGAGGCTGGGTAAGGGAACACCAGTGGCCTCACACTCCAGCCTGCCGGCCTCATTTACCACCACTGTCACTGTGCCACCTCGACTGGAGATGACAGGAGGAACTGCAAGGCACAAGAAGGACGTAGCGGTCAGATATTCTCCCTCGTTGTTCCTCGACATGACGCATACAGATCTAAACATACATGACTTGATCATAGACACACAAGGAAAAACCAAAGGGAGTGACCCACCGAACACCTGCAAGCTGTGTGATAGCTCTGCAACTCCAGCCACGTTGACTGCTACACATCTGTAGATCCCGGCGTCTGACAGCTGAGATCGTTCAATCTCCAGCGTCTGGCCGCGCTTCAGCATCGTCACCCCGGCCGCACTCGTCAGAGGTTGGCCATCTTTGTACCAAATGATCGCTGAGGGAGAAAGAGAATTGAATGTTTTTTTTTTAACACAGGTAAAAGGTTTTAAGAACCCCATTTAGAGAATATTAAGTTTAAAAAGAAAAATTATCCAAAAGAATTTACAGAGAGTGTCGAAGAAACATCAAGTTCTTATTTCAAGAGGTGGAGCAGATGTCAGAACTTGTTCCAGATACATTCATACGTGCCGTAGAGACCATCAGCTGTATCTGTTTTTCACTTCCAGCAGGTTAAGCAGAACCTTCACAGGTGACCTCAAAGATCACACGAGCAGGTCAGGGACACTGACTCATGTCTCAGCCCCTCATGGACAAGCGGTAATATTTACAGATTTCACAGAGAGACGAAGGACCGTTGGAGGGAAAAGACTCAATCACACTGGAATGTGACTGCTTATCTGTCGTGAACTCTACATTGCATCCAACTGGAAAGAAAGGCCCCGGGAATAGAGTGATGCCGCCTGAAGTCAGTTTTCTGCTCTTACATTATCGGGTAGAGATAAGAAAAGCGTCAGATTAAACTACGCCCGTGGTGCCTGGTGATTGAACACAGCAGGACAGAGGGAGAGTCTGTGGGCTGTTTTACCAGGTACTGGGCTGCCTGTGGCCTTGCACTCAAGCTCAGTGGGGAAGCCTGACAGGATGCTCTGGTTTTTCATTTCTCCAGAGTAGGGGATACTGGGAGGCTCTGCGGGACACACACACACACAAAATGTATTTGATGATGTTCTCATATATGTAGCTAATCTACTGAAATAATGCAGAGGACTATATGACATACAACAGACAGATGCAGAGAGTCCTGTGTGTGTCTGTTAGTTACCGTGGACACTGAGCCGCATGTGTTGTTGAGCTTCACCCGCCGCATTAGTGGCCAGACATGTGTATTTCCCAGAATCCTCTATTCTCGCCCCCGTGACCTTCAGCACTCTGCCTGCCGACTCCAGCTGGCACACACACACAGACACACAACAGGTGAAACACAGACCGGTCACGACTTCTGCAATGTTGATTCTGTACGTCAGGATTTGATCCCTATGCAAAGATATTGGGAACGTCAGCTGTCCTGTAAGATCAAAAACTAGAACCTAACACTAACACTATGCTCAGCTACTGAGGAAATACACCAGGGTCCTATTGTTGTCAAATTAAATGCTGTTTCTTTATCAATCGAGTTGACATTCAAGTGTGTTGGACATGTGAGCAACAGCGTCCGTATGGTTCTCCTGAAGTTGTGTCTCCTCCTTCAATATGCTGCTCCTCAGCTAATTAAGGTAAAATAATCTGGGACATATTACAAATAATAATTTCACATTGAGCCCATCAGTAAACCAACCTTGAGCTGCTCCTGTGTCGTGTCAACAGGTCGGCCATCTTTAAGCCAGGTGATGCTGGGAGGGGGGACGCCACTGGAGATGCACTCCAGACTGATGCGTTTGTGCAGAACCACTGCATGCTGCGTGGTCCCAGTGGTACGGATGGACGGAGGAACTGGAAAAGGTTCAGAGGATTCTTATTTTCTATCACGTACAGCAGGAAATCAGGAAAAAAGGAAATCACAGAAAGGCAAAGAGAAGTATTTACCTGCAGCGGAAGCTTTTCTGCAGCTTGCATGCAGAGTGTAAATTCCATGTATTACAAGTAGAATGCAAAACTACTGAGATTACTCCTTATTTGTAGATAGAAAATCATTTGGTTACAAAGAACGTGACAAAGCATTACCCTGCACAGCCACATTGAAGTCCCTCTCGTGGTCTCCTGCTTCGTTGGTGGCCACACACTGAAACCGAGCCGTGTCAGAGAGCTGAGTGCGGAGGATGATCAGTCGCCGCCCATTCGCTGTGACCCGCAACCCTTCGCTATGTCGGACCGGCTTTCTATCCTTATACCACCTGGAAATGGAGATTATTACATTGACTTTTGTGTGTCTGCCTGCGTGTGTCTCTGTGTACGCAGAAGACGGAGGTCTTACGTGATGACAGGCGTGGGTGTTCCCGTGGCGTGACACTCCAGCTCCAGAGGGCTGTTGATTATCACGGTGGTGTCGGTCACATCATCTCCTCCATCAATAAAAGGAGGCACTGGGGGAAAACCTCTCTGTGTTATTTACACTTTCCATTCATTCACGACAAAAAAAAAACCATCCCCGGTGTTCGTAGAGAGGTTAAACTTGACATGCGAGTTTATCCGTGTGATTGTGCAAAGCCACAGTCGAGTAGCAGATGTCAAGTTCCCATGTGGTTTGCAGTTTGGTAGATAATAACAGTACGAGCACGACGTAATAGTGACAGCTGACCCAGATGGAACAAGTTGTCGTGGCCGAGTGGTTAAGGCGATGGACTAGAAATCCATTGGGGTCTCCCCGCGCAGGTTCGAATCCTGCCGACAACGATAGAAACTTTTCCCAAATTGAACAGATTACTTTTGCAGTTTAACCTTTAAGTTGTGGCAATGAAAACTATATAAATAAGGTGTATTCTTCTGATTTGGGATGTCTGTCATCATGTTGTGTTCGGGTTTAAGCAGTTCAGTTTTTCTTGTGTGTTTCCGTACCTAATACTTTGACATCGTACTTGACCTCCTTCTCCCCGGCGATGCTGGTGGCCACACAGACGTAACGTCCTGAGTCCGACACCACTGCCGATAGAATTTCTATTTTCGCCCCGTGCTCAAGGACACGCACACTTTCACCGTCGCGCACAGGAACTCCATCCTTCAGCCAGGTGAGGGAAGGTGGAGGGTGGCCGGCGGCCGCACACTCCAGGATCAGAGGCTCGCTGAGGACCACTTTCCTTTCAGTCGGCCCCTCCTCTCCCCCTGCGATCGAAGGAGGCACTGGGGGTGGAGGAAGCGTGAAAAGGATCAGAACAAACGAAGAGTTCAAACTTGTGAAATGACTCTCCTGGTTCATTTACATCCAACACTTTGTGAACTCTTCATGGATCATTCTTCTGAAGCTGCTTGCTGACAGTCCACAGCTGTTTGACATTATTGTTGACAGTTGGAGTAACAAATGTTTCAAAGCTTTGTGAGTGAAACCAAATGCTTTAAATCTCAGATTATCATAATAATAAGGTTCAGAGCTCGGCCCGTATGAATATAGAAGCTGAGGTTATTACAATCCTACAAGTTTCATTTTTTTTCTCGTGTCAAAATGTGGTTATATTTCTAAATCTGAATAATAGTGCGGGGGCAGAATGAGAAGACAATGTGTGTTCTTACAGTAGACATCAAGCTCATAGCTCTTTTCAGCAGTCCCGGCCACACTGGACACCTTGCAGGTGTACTGGCCAGCATCGGATGCCTGCGCCCGAGGGATCTTCAGGTAATGTCCTCGCTCTACATACTGAGCCTGTCGGTTGGACAGGATGGCCTCGCCTTTCCTGTACCAGGTGATGGTGGGGAGCGGCACCCCGCGGGCCTCACACTCCAGTGTTACCACTGTGTCCAGCAGAGCTGTGACCTCGGTTGTTAGGTTACCGCCTTTGATGGAAGGGGGAACTGGAACAAGAGTACAAAAACATCTGTCTGCAGCTGTTTTGGGTCATGTTGTTGTCATGTACGGTCCCATTGTTTCCACACAGCACCAGGATCCGTCGAAGCCACACTCACCATACACACTGAGATTGAAGTCCTTGGACTGTTTGCCTGCTGTGTTAACGACACTACACTGGTACTTGGCTTGATCTCCCAGACGGGCGCTCTTAATCCTCAAAACCTGACCCCTGTTGGTGATCTCCAGGTTGGGATCCCCAAGAAACACAAGCCTGGACAGAAATCAGAATGGATGAGTTGAAGGGATAGACTGACGTTACCCTGGGAATTTATTTAAATAAATCCTTATAATCTTAGAAGACACTAACTTCCTGTCCTTGTACCACTGGATTGTGGGTAGGGGCACTCCTTTCACCTTGCACTCCAGACTGATCTCTTGTTTGAGAATGGCGGAAACATCTCGGGGAGAGCCTGACCCCACGATGGTCGGTGGAACTGAGGAAAAGAAGTTTAATAAACAGCTTTTTAATTAATTTAAGTATAATGAAACATTGGATCATTATAATCACAATAATAGAAATGCTACTTATATACGGCAGATTTGATTCAGTAAATGTCTGTCCATACTCGTGGAAATGTCCCAACCTCCAAAAAGCTCTGTTCCTTTAATTCTTAGTGTAGCGGTAGAGGACGTCCTGCTGCCTTTACTCACCCAGAACATCCACGAAGAAGTCTTTCTCTGTGCTGCCGGCGATGTTGATGGCTTGACAGCTGTAGCTGCCTGCGTCTGCTGTGGCTGCCTTCAGTAGCTTCAAGGTCTTCCCCATATCAAGAATCTGGATGCTGTCGCCATCGACTACCTGTTGACCAACAGAAATAATTGACAAAGTCATGCATGTGCAATCTCTGTCTATGATGTTGACAAATCAGAACTTAAAAACAGAAAAGAGCTGGATCTAGATACAGGAACTGTCACATGCTGTAGATGAGGCTCTGATTCAAGGAGTATTTCACCTACAGGACTCCCATCCTTGTACCAGGTGATAACTGGGGTCGGACTTCCTGTGACATCACAGACCAAGTTGGTTGGCTGGCTCAGGACTACGGACAGGTTGCCTGACGTGCCAGTGTCACGGAAACCTGGGGGCACTGGGGAGACATCAGGTGTTAGGATTATTATATGAAATGTTATCTGGTAAGGTTTTGGGAGAAGTGATGATATTGAGCACATTCAACAGGTCAGTCACCGTTGACTTTGAGCTGGTACTTCCTCTCAGTGGATCCGGCATCATTGGCAGCAGCACAGACGTACTCTCCGTCGTCCAGTGGTGACACGGAGGCCAGAATCAGCAGTGTTCCATCCTCCAGGATAGTCACCCCAGGTTCATGACCGGTGAGTTCCTGGCCATTACGCAACCATCGAATCACTGGCTTTGGGAGGCCTTGAAGAAGGGGGGGAAGGGAAGGAGAACCCAAAATAACAGCATTGGGATCATTTAGAAAAAACACTACTTTACTTGATATAATCACCTTTATTTGTGAAAGTATAGAGCATGTTTCCAGCACAATATTAAGCACAACTTTCAATAGAAGTGTAAAAGCGTTCGCTGGATAACAAACTCAGTAAATGTTCATGATAAGGCAGCAGTGTAGGTAGAAACAGTGCTCTACCTTTGGCAGGGCAGGGGAAGGCTATACGCTGGTTTGCAACTCTCTCCTGCAGCGGACTATTGAAAGGGGGCTCCAGCACCTCAACAACTGGGGGAACTGAAAATAGACGTAAACATTCAATGACATCTGCCAAGCATCTGTAACAGAATTGTTTTTGCATCTCAAGATCAGCTGCGCAACTCATCCTTTCAGTGAAGAACTCTGCAACGCTTTCCAATAAATTTAAATTGATATATCTAAATTAAAGCACAGCTCTCCCTCTGGTATCAGACCTTACTTGAAACCAACCTTGCACTAGAAGCTGAACGCGAGTTTCGTCTCTGCCTGCCATGTTGGATGCTGTGCAGGTGTATGTTCCTTCATCTTTTAGATCCACGGTGCTCAGTGCCAGGCTGCCGTCAGCTGACACAGGGTACGTCTTGCCATCCTTCGTCCAGGTGATGATGGGCTCTGGGACCCCTTGCACTATGCAGGGTAGCTCCACAGGGTGACCCATCTGTACCTTCATGACTCTGGGGCCAGCCTGGATACTAGGGGGCACTGCAGGCCAGATGAAAGAGGATAAGATTTACTGAACCATCTGCACCTGCATGGCATACATCACCCAGGACAGCGCCTGGAGGTCTGGTCCCTACAGAGTGTTTGTGCTGCTGCCAACTCTTATCCTGAATGTGAATATAGAACGGCTGAACGGCTTATTTTGGTCATATATGGATACGGAGGACATTTGCTGTGATGGATTAATTTGCAACATTATCTTGTGATTGCACCTCAAAATTCACTTATTTGTGTAAAAAGTTTCACCTGAGACCTGAAATGCTTAATGATGAATATTATTAAAATCTTCTTCGTCAGTATTCAAGGTCTTATGAACTTACCCAAGACACTCAGCTCAATGAATTTTGTTAGGTTGCCAGCAATGTTGGAGGCGACACACACATACAGGCCAGCGTCTGAAACTCTGGTCTCCAAGATCTTCAATGAGCCTGAGGGAAGCTGAGTGTGCCTACGAGGAACACACACAAACACACACAAAGTTCGAGTGGCAGTCATTCTTGAAGTTGCGAAACAAGCAAATCAAACCCCCCCTCCCTCCCCCCGACTAATTTTCAGTCATCCATCATCGACCGCATTCACAGCTTCTGTGTGACGCACAGCCAGTACAACACATCACAGTCTGATTAGTCAGCCGCCTTATAAAACCTCAAACTGCACCCTGAGGTAATGAACGGTCCAGGTGCACGGCTCGGCATCAAGAACACACACACTCTGAAGGTTGATCCAAGGTCACACGCAAGACAGGAGGATTGCGTCACATGTTTATTTATAGTTAATAGAAAACGTGTTTTCTCTTTGCCAGCGCTAGAGTGTTGGGTGTCGTATTAAATGAAGAATAAAACAACACACAGTGTTGTTGACTTCAGTGAAAGATTATCGAATATTCCGGCAATATAATGGAATTGAAATTGACAGAAGTGTGTGTGGATTTACCTCGGAGAAAAGGGGGATATAAGTTGCCTTTCTTTGGCCCAGCTGATGGCGGGCGGGGGGACACTGTGGACCTCACACGGTAAAACAGCATCCTCACCCTCAATCACTGACATCCTCGATGGCTCCGAGGAGCCTCCGACCTCTCCGGCACTGGACCTGGGACGGACTGGAAAAACATACATAGACGGGCAAACAGAGATGTTTTTAGACATACATTTGATGATCAACTGTAAAGTACAGATGCTGAGTTAATGAAAAAAGACAGGTCCATGAATGAATACAGAATAGAGGTGCAGATTTTCATCCTTGCATAGGTTCTTCCTCCCTATTGTCTCATACTTATTCCTTAAGGGATCTTCCAAGATACACATATACCTACCAAGACTAACCAAGGGAAGTTAAATGCTGCATATAGCTTCATTAACTCTCTTCGTAAAGACTTTGTCCTTGCATGTGCTTTACCGTAGACGGTGAGCTGGACTTTTCTAGAGGAGTAGCCGGCAGCGTTGACAGCTGTGCAGAGGAACTCTCCGGTCTCGTTTCCAGAGGGCGAGGCGATGAGCAGGCTGCCATCAGAATCCTTGGAGAAAGCTGGACCACCCAAGTACACCAGCTCTCCGCCCTACGAAACAAATCGCAACGGGTAAATGGCCGAGGCCAGAGCTCAATTCATTACTAGAGCTTTATTAGCACTTGAAAATGTGCCCGACATAGTTAATACCAGAGAGGATGTGAGTGTGCTGAACGGGCCGTGTACAAAGGTGTAATACAATCAAATGAACCAAAACACGGAGACAACGTTGACAGGAATCCTTTTGGGTTTGACATTACATGACTTGACTGATGTTACAGAGAACAGAGAAGACATCAGACAGAATCAACAGCTGCTGCAGGACATAGCTAACTCTAGTTTCATATGTCCCTGCAGCCCAGTTCACTTTAACAGCATCACTTTTACTACTCGGGGGAACTAGTGTAAAAGATGGAAAAGAGGGCGAGAGCGTGCACATAAATGCAAAGGCCTGTATTACAGTCTAACACACACAATAAATGCACTCTATCGATGCACACACATGCCAGTGGACACAGCTGATTTAACAGGGCAACACATAAGGAACACACATGTCTCATTTGGATACATATCATGTGATATCGGGGTCCCAAAGACTTTCAATCGGAGTAAATATTCTACTGCAATATAAAGCTGCCAAACCTTTTACACAAAACAGCACCTGGATCTGTTCCCATGGAGTTTTAAACACATCTGGAGTCTTTCAAGCAGAGCTCATCACTGCATAAAGCTACACAACCAAACCCAAACTTAGAGAGCCGCAATGCAGCATTCACAAACCCATTTGGGAGAGATGTATCTTTGTATTAGTACGACTAAGTCAAGATGTCATAGATGCTCTTGGATGTGGATGAATGTCTTCGGAAGGGCATGACATGAGATACTGGTGACGGGCAGAGTTTGGAAAAGTCTTCGTAGTAATATTTCACCCTTCAAAAGTGATGATGAGTCAGGTGTGCTTTCCCATCTCACCTGTAAATTTAGTGGGTCATGATGTTGCTTGATGTGGAGTCTTGTCTTTCACCACGTGAGATGAGGCCAGACTTCATACTCATCTTGTCTTTTTACATGGTTAACAAGGAGCGGTAGGCAAGCAGGGCACTCGCTCTGACAGTGGAACACTATGAGAGGTAGTACTAGTACAGACCTTCGACCAGGTGATCTCAGGGATGGGAACACCTTTGGCACGACAGGGCAGAGAGATGGGAGTCCCCTCAATGGTGCTGAACACTTGAGGTCCATACTGAATGGTAGGAACCACTGAAATAGAGTAGAACAGTTATTCCAATATATATAGCATTTATTGAATGTGAGCCTTCTATCTGTAATGTCAAAGTAGTGTATTGTGTGAAGTAGTTATATTAGAAAATGGCTAACTACATAATATAGATGTCCAGTGTTCTATGTATGTAGATCTCATAATGACTGAGCGAGCTAGTAACTTCTACGTACACGCGTCGGACAATTCCTTTTTGTGTTGGTAGAATCTGGCAGTGAATGACTCTGGTATAAATGCAGAACACATTTTTTCCTCTCACTGTGCTCCAAACTCTGCCGTTACCCTCAGCTGCTCCTGGTTTGAGTGCAACCTCAAAGATAATTCTATTCATAAGATTTAAGAGCTTAAAAGAGAAAAAGAATGAGGCATTGCATATCTCATAAAACACTAGAAATGTTTTTGACTTGTCATTGTAGGAAAAGCACGAATGTACCTACAGAGATTTATGAGAGTTCACCTACAATACCAAATCCCTGAAACGGGTTCGCAGTCATCATTAAAATTATTAATGACATTTTCCTACTGTGGAATGTCAAAACGTCTGCTGTGGAAAGAGTCTATGACTTTCAAAAGGTATTTCACACAGGGTTGTTCCATTCATTTTAATGGCTGCAGTTAGAAATGGGATGCCACAGGGGTCTCTCCTTGGTTCTCTACTTATTTCATTATAGAACAATAAAACAATTCCTAATAATAATCGTGACTTTAATGTCCATCTTTATGCTGATGATACAATTTAATGAGCCCAGGATTCCACCCAAGCCCCTGACTCATCCTCAGTCTGCCTTACAGGCTTTCCAATTATCTCTTCTTAATCACAGACTAGTTTTAAATGCAGAGAAGACCAAGTACACGGTACTCTCCTCCACCAGGAACCACTCTGACATTACTGCCATTAAAACTTTAAATGGCACCTATATACTCTTGCCCAGCACAGTCGACATCTTCATCATCTTCTCAATGTGTTTAAAGCAGTGGTCTTCAACCGGGGGTCCGCGACCCCTAGGGGGTCCGCGGAGGTACTGCTGGGGGTCCGCCAACTTAAAAATAAAATAAAGGCAATTTTAACCAAAATAATATGTGAGTTTAATTTTTTTTAATTATTATTATTTGATTGAGATGATTAAGAACATGTCATTAACATGCAATAATAATATACTTTTGACGAAATCTATTTAGTCTACCCAGTCAGAAATTGGTTAATACAGTGAAATAAGCTGAATAAAATACATTTAAAAGTTATTATAAGTCAGGCTTATATTTAAAAAAAAAAAAGGGGGGGGGGGAATTTCAAGTGGGGGTCCCTGCTCTGTTTTTCTCTCATCCAAGGGGTCCCTGGGCTAAAAAGGTTGAAGACCCCTGGTTTAAAGAATATGTGTGTATGTTTTGGTTTTTGCATGTCTGATTAGGTGATTTTCTTTTTGTACATTACCATAGACGTTGACTGTGGTGGTGTGGTTCGTTGCACCAACAATGTTCTCTGCCAAGCAGGT
>CAAKHC010013699.1:56620-67437 GCA_901007825.1 Macroramphosus scolopax | reverse complement strand
GTGCAGGGATGAGGTCTCTACAAACTCCGTCCTTGACCACCTATTGCACAAGACTTTAAGTCTCACATATAAACCACCGTTTTAACCCTCCAAGCCAGGCACCACACACACACACACACACACACACACACACACACACACACACACACACACACACACACACACACACACACACACACACACACACACACACACGTGCATTACTCCGAGCAGTTGTGGTGGTTATCGCCAATGCATATTTGGAATATAAGACGGGTCTTAGCCGGCTTAAGGCTTCCTGCCCCGACTGTCAGAATAGGTCAAACGTCCTGTAAAGTCTTAGTGGACACAGCAACCTGAGCCACAGACACCTGATAGCTGCTGTGTTGGAATGTGTGTGTGTGTGTGTGTGTGTGTGTGTGTGTGTGTGTGTGTGTGTGTGTGTGTGTGTGTGTGTGTGTGTGTGTGTGTGTGTGTGCGTGCGTGTGTGTGACAATTATGAAATGATCCGGGCGTGGGGAACAACTTATGTGTGTGAGAGCGAGAGACAGTCGACTGCCAGCTTGATCCCCGTGACAGCAGGAGAAAAGATATGTAGAGTAAATTTATATAAACAACCAACGCGAAAACCTGCCTACACACACACACACACACACACACACACACACACGCACACACACCTCACACTGCCCTCCGTGTTCTCTCCTCTCGATGTGTTGTCAGCGACACAGCAGGGGTCGTCAAAATACATGTAACTGTACTCCTCTCTGTATGTCCTACATAGAATGAATTAAAGTGCATCGTGAGCAGTGTGACAGCCTCGCAGGATTTATCTCCTCGAATGCTTTTATCGCCGTTTTAAATGCGAACTGTCGCAACACCCGAGATGTTATCACGCCGGCAGTTTGCATTTCCTTACACTTTGTCAGATTGTCTGTGCAACAGTTTATACTGAATAAACACAGTGACACTATGCTTTTATTGTGAAGGCAGTTTCTTCTTTTTACCACACGACGAGTTTGGAAGGAGGAGGGGGGGGGGGGACTTCTTCTAAGTTTGGATAAAAAGCTCTTCCACTTGAAAGAAGGACAAGCAGAGATTCTGAGTTGACTTCCACCTGAGAAAGTTTTTATGAATCGTGCCAAAACTTTAGTGAAAAGACTAATTCAGGAAAAAAGATCTCGTCTCCTTCAGAATGTTTCTCTATGCTGAAGTAACTTCACCAACATATTCCTAATCTTAACCTGGACAATAAAGAAAAGCATGTGTTTAAAACCTCAGAAACCTTGTTTAACAAAAAAAAACAAAAGTCCAATTAATGAGACTCTGACTAATTTTACCTGATGACCTCTGTGTTTTGATTGTAAGTTGAAGTGGATTTTATTTCTTTACAGTTGATTCATTCGCCAGATTCAAAGCAATTAGGAATATCAACGACCTGCAATTATTTCAAATCACAAAAGGAGCCCAGGTAACACTAGTCCCATTCAAACGGGGCTAATGTCAAGGCACGGTTGCCATGGTGATAAATAGCAGAAAATTAATTAAGAATTCAGGGAATAATTGGAAAAAACATCATACAAGAGAGCGAAGCAACACACACGGAGCCTCACAGAGGATGAATGGTGATGCGGTGGGAACACAACTGTTTCCCTGCAATGTCAACGTCACGTCTCCCCGTCTAAACATCCCCGTCTGTAGTCCCCGAAGCCGAGAGCTCGCGCTGCTTGATGTGTATGACTGACGATTCATCAACTGACAGTGATCCTGAGAGATTAAGATGCCACGCAGAGCGAGCGGAGCTGCAGCAACACACCAGGAACGTACAGAACAAAAATCAATGGAACAGTTAAGCTTCCTATATATCAGACGCAGACAACAGAAATCAAGAAAGGCAAGGGGGGAAAATCCTGGCTGTATTTGGGTCTTTTGTTATCCGCATTGACTCAGCAGAGTGTGTGTGTGCTGCAGGTATTCCTCATCTTGTGGGGACATGAATCTGTTTTACACAGTCACATCGCGGTGACTCGTCTCCAGTCGGTGAACAAGAAGCAGGAACACGTACAGAAAGAGGACGTCTGCATTATGTAAATCATTTAAATCCTACAATTTGTTTTGGGGGGGAGACAAAGTGTGAAGGGGTGGAGAACGTCATGTCCTCAGAAGTGAAGGAAACACATTTGTGTGTGTAAGAAAGGCTGACAGAGGAAGAAGTGAAGGATTTTTTTGGATTACGCGAAGTGCGTGTGTGTGTGTGTGAGTGTGTGTGAGTGTGTGTGTTTGTGAGTGTGTGTGTGTGAGTGTGTTCTCTCCTGTAACTGCTCCCGCATGTTGACATGCTGGCACAGCAAAGGCACTCTCCTCAGGTGCCAGGGGCATGTGTGTGTGTCTGTGTGTGTGTGTGTGTGTGTGTGTGTGTGTGTGTGTGTGTGTGTGTGTGTGTGTGTGTGTGTGTGTGTGTGTGTGTGTGTGTGTGTGTGTGTGTGTGTGTGTGTGTGTGTGTGTGTGTGTGTCTGTGTGTGTGTATGTGTGTGTGTGTGTGGGAGATAGAAAGAGCAGGAGAGACTGTTTCCTTGTCTGGGAGTTAATGAGTGTATCGAAGTATAGTTAAAAAGTGTGTGTGTGTGAGCGATGGTGTCAATTAGCTGATTAACGGATTTCATTAAATTAACATTTCACTTTGTTTCATACACCGCGGTCCGTATGAGACAAAGACTGTAGACAATGGAGGAGGAAACACAGGCAACCACATAGTTTCTTCTTCTACAGTCGTGTCCACCGACAGTCTTCACTCTTCTTGTGAAGATGGTTCTTTAAGTCACCAGCTGTGTGTTTGGGGTCATTTTCCTGCTGAACTCAAGATGATCAGATGATCCTCCTTGTACTTCTCAGCATTGACGTGACCACAAACCCCCCTGATGACTGTAAACACTCCTTCTCCCAGCTCTCCTGGCCTCCAGCCTTCTGTACGAGGCTCATCTACATCTACATCTAGAGATCACGAACCCCGTTTGGCGTGTTCATGCAGGGGAGTCACTTGTCTTTGTTTCCGGATTGGAAGAACGTTTTGTTGGCCGCCGATCTTCATATAGATCACTTCTGACCAGAGCTCTCTCTCTCTCTGCGGACCGTACAGTAGATGGGTGTAACAGGGTCCAGCTGTTTTCTGTAAGTTCTGAGCTGCTGCTGGACATCTTCCCGTTTCAAAGGCAGGTCAAGCTTGATGTGTCTTTCGTGTGCTGCGTTAAGAACCTGGCCGACCGCTGCGTGTCCTTTCTTTCCTCTTCTTGGAAACGTCTGCTGAAGAGTGTGGGCAGCACATCTGGAAACACCTGTCAGCCATAAAACATCTGTCTTTGAGAGGCTTGCAGGAGGACACCTTTTCGCCTTGTGCTGTGCTCACTCTTACCACAATAGCATGTTCTGCCCGGTACCTCAAACCATCTAACACATGTATGTCAGGAGTTGATACTCCTGGAAGGAACAGAACTCCAAGAAAGTCGTGTGTCTCATCGTCACTGGAGTATTTCATTACTTGCACCCTTCCTCTTCCACCAGTTTGGTGTGTTGGAATGTGTGTTGCTTCCACGTGTCTCTTGCCTCTCTGTACATTGTGCGTCCGTACATGTGTATTTCACACACATGCACATCAGAGGCCTTAGTCATGGGTTTCGTCTGTCAGTGTGTACGCGTTGATATGTGTGTCGGCGTTCTGTGTGCCGATGGCTCTTCACTCTTTCATCTCATCGGGCCTTCATCACTCCATCCTTCATCAATCACACTCATCAGCTGAAGGTTCTGCTTTTAAATGATACGATCTCTCTCTCTCTCTCTCTCTCTCTCTCTCTCTCTCTCTCTCTCTCTCTCTCTCTCTCAACACACTCTCTCTCTGTCTGTAACACACACACACACACACACAAGATGACGTGGAACCAGATCACGGAGTTTGGAAGGTATTCTTGCTAACACAGTGGGAGGCCGCCCGCCTAGCACACACACATGATCCCCCCTCCTCATACCACTTCCACACACCCTACAGCTCACTACTGGTCGCCAGTGCACACACACACACACACACATACACACACAAATGTACACGCGTACATGCACAGTTTCCATGGCGACAGATAGGCAGCCATGCAGAATGAGTGCATAGTCCCTTGGGACATCTCCTTTGTCCATCTTTCCAACGCTCTCCTTTAGTGATGACAAGATATCTCCTCTCTCTCTCTCTCTCTCTCTCTCTCTCTCTCTCTCTCTCTCCCCCTCTGCCTGACTTCATTATGCATAATGCATGTGTTTCAATTCATAAACAAAATTTCATCTTGCTCCGTACAGCGTGTCGGAGCACCGGTAGTCTTTGTTCCAGATTTGCCCACTCTATTGCTCTAAAAAGTTTCAACAAACGCAACTGAGATTTTAATCCCAGTTGAGCCGGCTCATTGTGCAACCTCGACGGTGTTGCAATAAGTGCAGCTTGTGGCAGTTTGAGTGGCAGCTCCTCATTATGACAGAGAAAGGGGGGGGGGGGGCAAACAGATTGGTGGCTCTGTCAGATTGTGTAAGAAAGGCCCTCTGGTTGTGATTTACACCAGAGATTATCCCTTCATTTCCTTTAAGTAACCATCGCCCGGCATGTTGGGGCTTCGCTGTGCAGAACATTTGTAATCGCAGCATCAACCTGGACAACAACCACGAGCATCAAATCATTCTTATAGTCTGCAGAGTAGATGTTCGGCTCATAGACATCTGGTCGTAACGTCAAACCGGTGGTTGATGGTCGCCAGAGGAGCGAGTTCCTTCAGTTGTTAGCTGGAGCCGAAAACGCGGAAGCTGAATCCTGCCAGTTCAGGTTCCCGTCCGTGGATATACGAGACCTGGATACAAGCAGAGCACGTGAGCGGAGCTAAACGGGGTGATGGATTTTCCCTCCTTGCTCACAGAGCTCCGGGCTCCCTGTCACCCTGTTCCGCTCACACCTTGCTCCAAAAAGATTAAAAAAAACGTGTGTTGTCTTGTATTAAATTTGTAGCCGGAACACCGGCTCTGCATCACCAGAGTCATTGTCAAATAAACCTGGCAGGTTTGTCTGGTTCCTTACCAACAATGATGCGGCGTTCTCTTTCATGTTCCACATCCTCGTCATCTGTTTCCGTTACGGGAACAGTCCACCTGCGTGAACTCTCAATTTCCTTCTAAAGAACGAGCCGTACTTCATTTGTTTGACAGAAAGCAGTGTGTTACTCACATTATGGATCAATTATTTGCACATGTAAAAACAATAAAGGTATTCTATTCTATGCTATGCTATGCTATGTTATGCTATTCTATGCTATGCTATGCTATGCTATGCTATGCTATGCTATTCTTTCATATCTCTTCCCCTCTGTGGGAGCTTGTTATGTTTCTCCCTCTTTTATCTTTACACATTTATTCTAAAATAGATTCATTGAAAGTCAGAGGGGTTTTTATTCAGCAGCTTCTTAAAACACCATTTGGCATTTGATTGTAAAACTCCACGTGAAGCCCAAAAATCACAAACATGTCAACTCTCATATCTGCGATAAAATAGACAAATTACTCACTTAACGTTTCTGCCTCACATCGGCTCCCTCAACGTTCATATCTGGTTGACAAGCTGACTTAAATCTGTGGTTTTCTGCTCCTTCAGACAAGTTAAATGTCCTGAATCTATAAAATCTGTTACTGGATCATCATTGCTTTTGCAACCAAGAAATGCAAGAGCACAAAATGTTGTAACATGTGTTGAAGATTGTCATGTTGGAATAGGAATCAGGGCAGCAGCGAGGTAGGGCGCGCTGCAACGGGGAGCTTGTGCAATGTTGGCTGGAGGAGAGCAGGATGAAGTCCGCCCTCCAGCTGGACTGAACCGGATCCGTCGTCGAGAACTCGATATGAAGATGAACATGGAAGGTGAAAGTCAAAGAGGAGCAGAGGTGGATACGTAGGTGTAGAGCTGATGACCTAATCCCCATCGGACGTGACTAACATTCCCATGTGGGGGTGGGAAAAAACATTCAGAGCGAGCGAGCGAGCCATGTGTGAAACACATCTGGGGATTTCATCATGAGCTCAGGTGCGATCCTGCTTTTGTGCAATAATTCTCTCTTTTTTTTGCTCTTTTTGCTGTCGTCAGATGTGGACAAATAGCGCAAGAGCGCCTGAACTGTTGCTCTTGATCTCATTAGTTCCTCAGTGGATAAAAAAATAATAAAATAAAGCAGTCGGAGCCAGTGGCCATGTGGTCACTAGCCGGAGGTTTTGCCCTCCCAGTGGTGAGATGTTGAAAATCTGATTACGGTTGGGAGATGTTGGGACGTAATCAGGGAAAATGTTAAAGAAACATCATCTGGTTTTATCGTGCGCTGCCCTTTTACCCGGTGACTGTTCACCCACAGCACATGATCTACACACCTCGCTGTCGTGTGTTTGGGATCTTATTTTACTGTATGCATTCACTTGTGGGTCTTACAGCTTCCTGGGGATCAATTAAATGGTAATGTAAATGTGTGTGTGTGTGTGTGAGGGCCGTCTGAGGGGCGCACGCGAGACAAAAAGAGAGTGAAATAACCGCAGCCTTTTTTTCCCCCCCCAAACATAACCATTTGATTCTTGTGCCGAAGCCAAACCAGACCTCAACCATTGAGGTTGAATCTGGCTGTAAATGTTTATAGTGACGATCACCATTTACTGTCGACCCATTCGATTTTAGGGTCGACTTGTTCCGAATCACGGCAACCGACTTGACAGTCTGCACTTGTTGTTGCGAATGACAAACTTGCGGTTGCAAACCTGAAGCGAGCGCCCGTCTCCCGATGCAAAGTCCAGCGTCGGTTGGCTGCAGCCGCCCTCGCCGACCTACTGACACGAAGCTTCTTGCTGTTTGCTGAAGTCGAAGCTCAGCACGTCTTGTATTTACAGAAGCATCAAATCATCGCCGGCTGACAAAGCTGAGACCATTTGTACTTGACGCGGAGGGATTAGAGCTTGTTGGCCTCCCTTTTTGGGACACGACTTGAATTATTACATTTGTATTGTGTTATTGTAGGTGAAGATGAGGTCAGGTGAAGGTGAAGATTAGAATGAAGGTTGGGCGAGTAACGATTATTATAGTTTGAAGTTCAGGAGACGAGGATGTCAAGGAAATGTGAAGTCCTTTGATGTGACAGACACACAACTTTTGTGCATGTGCATGTGCATGCATGTGCATGTGTGTGTGCGTGTGCATGTGCATGTGTGTGTGCGTGTGTTTGTCCATGACCTCTCTGGCCCTTCGGCACGTGAAACATCTCGCTCGGCTGTTTTTACAAGCCGGGCGTTAAGCTGTCCATCAAATGCCAGAAAAATACCCCGGATCCTTTCCCCCCCCCCTATCACACACAAACACGTGTACAGACACACACACATTGATTTCCCCAGAAACCACAGTCACAGTAGCAGCAGCCGCTCCTTCGCCAAACTCTTAAACATGCTGAAACCAACCTCTTCACTCTTTACGGCCTCTCTTCCACGTGGGCCTTCTCTACTTACACATCTCCCTCTCTCCTCCTTCCTTCCTTTCACCCATCATTCACTTCTCTCTATATCTCTCCCTAAATATACTTTCTGCTTGGATACAGGACGTGTTATGAGGTCAGTAACTGCTGACTAGATGGGCTGTGATACATCCGGCCTCATCTGGCCTCGGCGACTCAGATTGGCTCGTTTACACGCCGCACGGCTCCTTATCACGTCTGTGTTTTACAGTAAAAAGATTGTGTGCAAAGGTTGTGTGCGACTTAGATTGTGTGGGTTTTTATGTTTTCGACAGCTAAGCCAATATACAAGTCTGAAATCATCTTTATTTGAAAAAAGAATATTGCAGGAACGATGAAGGTCCCTCTGTGGCTCCCAGATTAACTGCTAGAAAGCCCTTTTGGTCACCTTGTGAAGAAGTTTCAACCTAAAGAACTTTAGATATTAGAAAGGATGGAGGATGCTTGGCCTCCATACAGCTTCATGCATGTCCTGCTGTCTCCACCCAGTCTGACAGTCGTAGAACAACGAGAAGAAAAGAACTCTGTGAATAGCACACACAACGCGACAATGGTGCAGCTATGCGCTATAGCTGATCCAGGGTCACCTATAGCTCTCACAGCTTCGAGCATAGCGTGCACGCAGGCGGAGGAGAAGTCAATCTGATGGTTTTTGTGACTTAATATCCCTGCTGCTCTCTGGACTTCAGGGTCTCCTGGCATTTTACTGGCATCAGCAGTCTCTGAAAAAATCAGTATTGGTCCTTTAAAGATTCTACAAAAGACCCTGGTATATGCATGTGTGTGTGAATTGGAGAGAGTCGACCCGCGGAGGAAACACAACAATGAACCCCTGACAAATAGAAGGTGGGAAACAAAGGGAAACACTAAAAAGGGGAAAAGGCATCACAGGGGCCTTGATGGAGAGAGAAATATCGATGGGTGAGAAAGCCTGAGCTGTGGGAGAGACGCAGGCTGTTCCACCGGGAGGGAGGAGGAGGCTGGAGAATCAAGAGACGGAGTCCAACTGAGATTATCTCGCAGAAGTTGAAGACACTGAGAGAAAGATTCCGTGAAATAAACAAATCCTACGAAATGAGCAGCAGCTGATGAGGACTCAAACACCTTCAGGATGACGTGAAGCTTTCCAGTCTCAACTTGTGATCTTAATTGACATCATCATAATTAGTGAACGTAATTGACATCATCTTACCTGCGTATGTTCTGAAGGCATCAAGAGGATGGACTCAATGACATATACAGAGATGGATTCTAGAGACGTGTTAATGAGTTCAACGTGTCAATCAGAAGTGTAGCGGCAGCAGTCGACACCGTGTTGGACCATCACAGTCAATATGTTCCAGTAAGATCGACTGGAGGTTGATTCAGATGTTTTAAGGGGATTGTTCTTGAGCATCAAATGAGCTGATTGGTTTGTCCGACTTCCAGCTGTTCAGGGTTTAAATGGAAGGAGCTCATTATTTAGTTTAGGTTAAAAAACGAATATGAATAATATTTTTTTTGTCATCTGCTAAACTTCAGTGCAGCAAACAATTACATATTCAACCACCTGAGATGAAGGGTGTGTGTGTGTGTGTGTGTGTGCGCGTGCAGGGTTTTTCGCCGGGGTCACGTCAACAGACAGTCAGAGATATAATTGCACCTCATTAGCCGTACAGATTGGCACCTTCCACACCCTCTCCATTTTCCTCGCTCCGGACGACCCCATAGGACGGCTGCCACTCAGAAGAAAGTCATTAACCAATCACAGCGTGGCGTTTGTCGCTAAGGGAAAAATAATGATAATCGTAATCCTTTGGATCTCCCGGATAACTCATTTATTTCATTTAAAAGCCAAATTACGGCGCTCAAATGCAGCGGAGGCCACAGTGGCACTCAAAGCAGAGCGTCGCAGAGGGATGAGCGACGTGTCGTGCCTTTATTAACTGTGTGAGAGGGAACCAAAGACTCTGCATGCAATTAATGCAACATCACAGCGCTAACGTTTATCACACGCCCCCATAGACACACACACACACACTCACTCACAAGCAAACACACATACACAAGAGCACCGAGTGGAATAGACACAACAGCGTGCTGCTCATTACTCCTGTGCAGGTCTGGTCTCCTCGGTCGAGGTGGTGTGATGGGGGCTGTGGGAGCAGCCTCCCAGTTGTCTGAGACACACACACATGCATCCAGCTTCACCTACTATAAGGGATCAGGATGAGGGAAACCTCTGATTCGCCTTTTATCTCGGGCACCGACACACAGAAACACACTCCGTCTGCCTCTCTCTCTCCGACACACACA
Organism: Macroramphosus scolopax; assembly: GCA_901007825.1. Classification (NCBI taxonomy): domain Eukaryota; kingdom Metazoa; phylum Chordata; class Actinopteri; order Syngnathiformes; family Centriscidae; genus Macroramphosus; species Macroramphosus scolopax. The sequence goes on along the minus strand of CAAKHC010013699.1, from coordinate 57,607 downwards.
TACATTCATATCTTGATTAGGCGGCTTAGGTGGTCCTGGGGAAATACACTCATCCTGGTCTGTCTCTCTGCCTCCCCCTCTCTGGCATGTTGTTATCTCCAGGGTCCGAATGTTTGGAGATATCTTCACACACCTGATGGCAAACAGCCTCAGTTGTCTCCCCCTGCCTGTCCTTCTTCTAACAGGCTCCTGCAGCCTTGACCGGACCGACAGCCTGTTTACAAAGAGTCGGCCACAACATGCTGTTTAACCCAAAAGGTAGAAACAGAAAAGAAAATGCTTTGCCCTCCCAAATCCTCTCTGGAAAATTGGATTTTCAACCATTTGAGTGACTTCATTTGCATTTTGTTCAAAAAAAAGGATTCAATATTTATCCATTCAGCGTGTGGGTAATAATTTAATTAGCCTAGTTTAGTTCAAACATGGATGTCGATAAGAACTAGTCAGTCATTTCAGACAATTACAGACGTGCAGTATATTTGTATAATAGCTGTGGGACGTATGACTCAAAACAAGGAAGTGGTGTGGTGATGTTATTGAGCCACAGAGTCTGCAGAATCATCGGAATGGAGTTCAGATGGGATACAAGGATGTGACTTAAACCTCCTGTTCTTCAGTATCAGTTCCCTCGTAGCTGCATCCTCTTTGTGTTCTATAATTCCTGCAGGGATGAATGTTAGTTCATGCATTCAGCAACAAACATAGTCGTATGAACACGCACACACACCATCACAATGCCAGTGCTGTTCTCACCTGTTCATCTGATGGTGTCCAGTGCACACGGTCTCCACTCTTTTGGAGCTGCTACACGGAGCTTGTAATTTCAACAGGACACTGCAATTAACCATGAACCTGGAGCCGTAACTGTAATCCACACACACACACACACACACACACACACACACACACACACACACACACACACACACACACACACACACACACACACACACACACACACACACACACACACACACACACACCCGC
>CAAKHC010013699.1:0-46939 GCA_901007825.1 Macroramphosus scolopax | reverse complement strand
TGCGACCCGGTGGGCAGCTCCGCACTATAAGCTCGTTATGCAGATGCACAGCTTCTAGTTTATAGCAGGACACACACACACACACACACACACACACCCCAAAAGCAAGAGACATTAAAAGCAGCCATTTAAAATAGCACTAAAGTCCACCCCTCCTACGCTATGCAGTCACACAGGCACCAACAGTAACGAACCAAGCATCAATCTTCTCTCCTGTTTTTAACCTCCAAAAAAATATACAGGCAACCTCTCATAAGGGGGCCCGAGTAGAAGGCGGACATCGCCTCTTAGTGGTGGCTTTGGGAATTACATGTTGCATATTTGTGTGTATGTGTGTGTGGGGGGGGGGGGGGGTACACATACATTTAGACACTGAGATTGATGCTTCTTTAGTGTCCTAAAAGTATATGAAGAGAGGAGACATGAAGAGGATGGAGGAGGAGAAAGGGAGTCGTGGTGTGCAGATGAGAAGAGACAAAATAGAGAGTTGAAAATGGGGCAAGAAGGAAAGTTCCAACTTTAATATTGGAAACAGGCTGTCAGGGATTGTTGGTTCTTTTGCACTGAAAGATTTTTGGACATCATCAGACGTGTGTTATCTGGTATCAGACCATTTATGTGAAAATAAAATATGTTTATAAAGAGAGAAGGTTTCCAATCTGTCCTTTTTTCCTTTTCATTTTTAAACCCCTTCCTCAGTCAGATGCGGAGCAGAGATGGATGATATCATCACACAGAACACTTCTACATAATGTCAAAAAATATTTGTGTTTTCTAATCACAGATATTTTTGGAAAATGAGATTTGAAATAAACATAATGTTAGATAATGTTTCCATATGCAAATGTCAAAGCAACATGATGAAGATTGGATTTAATTTTTTTCTGAATTAAAACTTACAAACCTTCCAAGGTAAGTAAACAGAATACCTCCACATTTAGTTTGTTTTCAGATTTACATATGTTTCAGTGGATGACTTTGCTTGACATGATGCATCTATCCCAGTTTTAATGCTTCAGTTTTGGTCCTGAAGTTTCTCCCCTGAATCAAAGTCATTGTATGTCAGAGAAGAGGGAGAAGGAGGTAAAGTGAACTCAAAAAGGTGAACTAGCTTGTTTTCAATGATTCGCAACAACAACCAGTGGACTGGAGGATCCGATCCAGCTGATCTCTCTTTCATCCAATTCACAAACTCTGGAATTGAACTGAAGACGAGGGGGAGAGGAGAGGGGAGAAAATCGGGGGAACAGGATGGCTGGGAGCGGAAAATGAGGAAGGGGAGGCCGTGTGTATTTGTGTGTGTGTGCCGGGGTGTCTGTAAGAGTAAGGGGACGCTGTGGGGTGTGAGGCAGCACCCCGCAGTCCCAAGTAATGGCAGAATAGAACTTAATAGGGTAGAAAAAAGCTGTAGGCTGTTAACTCAGAAATGGTCATTTTGAATTCCCCATTCTCTCTCCCAGCCACATCCTTCCCTCTCATCCCTTCTTCCCTGCACTTTCTATATCTTTAACTTGGTTTCCTATCCGTGTCTGCCCGTGTAATTTGCCATCCCTCCCACTGTTCACCTTTCAGCTGTTTCTCCTTTCTTTCCTCTCCTTGCTCCCTCGTCCACTTCCTCCTGTTCTCTCTGCTTATTCTTCATCTGTAATTCCAATACCTCTTTCCTCTCCTCCCAGCCTTGCACTCGCATCCACCCCTCTCTCCCCCCCCCCTCCTGCCTCATCCCTCCCTTCTCACCTCCCTCCCTCCCTCCCCCTGTGTCTCCTTGGAGGAGGTGTAATGATAGCTATTTGAGTGTCATCAGAGGACCGTCGTAATGGCTTCTAAAGCACCATCCCACGGTTGCCACGGTGAACCTGGCACAGCCGCCGTCCCAGAATAAGGGGTGAAAAAAAATAACATCTGGTTGGCTATCTACAGGCGTCCGCGTGCCGGCGGCAGCAGGCACATCAGCAGACGATGACGCAGCCCCTGGGGGCCAAAGAGAGCGAGCTAATGATGCGTGGGATAGGACACATATGAGGAAGAAGTACAGTAATAGTGATAATAGTGAAAGTAATGAAAAGAATGGTACTGATAACAATAACAGTATACGTAATAATATTTTATTTGTGAGCAGTGTGTCTTGTCCCGCAGCCATTTCCTTTTTACTTCCACCACTAACCACTTTGTTTATGAGTTTATGAGTCGATGAGTGTTGCATATTTAAGGTTACTTTACAGATAAGATGCATTGAGGACTTACAAGCATGCGTATACTGTATGTACATACACACATGCAAGCTGCAGTAGAAGCAGAAGAGCGGAGTGCATGTTTATATAAAAGGCATCCACATCGGTGAACCATTTTCTACTGGAAAGTAGACTAAAGTTCCTTTAAATGCTTTTCGTCTGGACGGATGACACAAAGTACGAAACTGGAAAATTTTCTAACCTTTTACCTCTAGACTCAAGAGCCCGGCACTGATTACCTTTGGAGATACCAGTAAAGCTTTCCAATCACAACTCACTAATCACCACTTTGCTGCCAGCATTCCGATCTTACATCATCATCCCTGTCAAGATCATCAACTCAGATCCGACTCCCAATTATAGGGCGCATGCATATACATGCGCGCATACTTCAGGTTATTCTTCTATCACTCATGTGTCCTCTAATGACAGTCAAAGGGGCACCGAGCTCACTGTCATAGTCTAGAAGTATTGAGGCCTCACCCTCCTAAATATGCAACTGTTTAGTAAGATAATATGTTAATATTGTCCTTACAAATTGCTTCTGCTGCCCCCTAGTGGCCAAAAAAAAATCTTATATATAATCATTTATATATCAAGAACTATTTTGAAGCTCTGATATGAACACAGTTGTTTATGAGTCATTTTACCATCTTACTTAACTCCTTTCAGAAATACGACACCCGTTCATGTGATGTCTGATCACGACATTTGGAAATATAAGTGAACATTTTTTTTATGTTTGCAGACGCGTAGTTGTTCCCATGATGCAGTCCGTAAAGATATGTAATAAATGAGTGGGCCTTTTCACAGCAACGCTTCAAACCAGAAACAGAGTCTCAGAAATGTGGCATATCTCTCTGTTTAGTGTTCATGCACTCAGGAACCGGCTCAATAAACAACCACACCATTCATATCCTTCGGTATCTGTGTTTGTGTGTGTGACACGCCGTGTTTATCACATTTTGCGTAAAGAGCAGCGGTTCAAGTCTGGGTCAGGAGGAGTAAATCTTTGGGTGGGTGGTGTTTACCATGACCCCCCGAGACCCTCCTCTGACCTTAATGTGTGTTTGTGATGTGTGTGTGTGGCGATGACATGTGTGTTTCTGTGGGTCAGCGAGTCTATATGCGTTGTTTATAGCATTTGACAAGCGGAGGGGCGTGTGTGTGAATGTGCGTTAGCGGAACGGGGTGGGGTAGTGCCGGTAGATTAGCCAGGTTGGGATGATTGGTTTGAGGATTAGATGGATTCAGGAACAGACATGCCTGTTTACTCTGCAAAGAAGACTTATAATCAGCTGATTGGCAAGGCTGATTACTCACGCACACGCACACATATATGCAGCTGCACTTGCTACACACGCACACACATTCATTCAAATCCCCTTATGTTGATTAGCTTGTTATTATTGCCTTTACAACACCTGCCATCTCCTTTCCCTTTGCTTTCCCCCTCGAATTCAGATATGAAGTCCCTCGGCCTCACAAACGCAAGTTAGACACTTATAATAACTGACCCAGGGAGCTTGCAATCAGAGAAGGTGTGTAACTAAACCCCCAGCGTAGGCAGGTAAGGGGAGCTGCACTCAAGCAACTACCCCAAAGGCTCGGGGAGCGCTCTGGTTACCCGACGCTGTGTGTGTGTGTGTGTGTGCATGCATTGTTTCTGCTCACCTGTCTTTATGTGACAGGGAGAGCGGTGAAAAACAGGGTTGAGAATAAAGCGCAGAGGTGGAGAAAGCAGGATTATACACATGGCAGGTTAGAGAAAGGCAGTGAGAGAGGAGGAGAGGATGGGAGGAAAGAGCGACAGAGAGGCTTAAGATTACAGAGGCGAGCATCCTTTGTTGCTGAGTTTAGTTGTGATGGACGGCTTATATTTAGGGAATGAGTGAAGGAGTCCCTCAATGCAGCAGCCATGAAATTTGCAGGACCGCGGAGGATGTTCTTCTTCACTGATCAAACATCTGTCTAACAAATGAACAACGTGTGTTCCAAGGAAGGAGTAGAAGAAGGTGCGCGGAGCGACAGAAACCTGCAGACATAGTAAGGAAATGATCAAAAGGAGAGGAACAATTAAAACACAGGGAAAGTCCAATCTGGAGGTATTAAAACGATTGAGCCTTCAGAGTGAATAACAAGTCAAGAACAACTGGAGAGCACTGTTAGAACGGAGAGACTGGCCGGGCTGTAGAAGAGAAGATAAGCAGTTGGAAATTAGTCTACAGGGTAAAAGAGACTAACACTCTGGACTGAAGAGAGATCAACGTCGACTCAAGCCTTGGCTGTTTCTAACCTTATTAGAGGAGAGTAGCCGGGTCGTGGTGGAGGGGCGCTGAGAGACCCGATCAACAGAATCAGCAAGAGAAGAGAAGTCAAGAGGCAAAGAAGAAGGGAGAGGAAGAAGGTGAAAGAAGCCTCTTAACTCTGGGAGCTGGAATTAGAGCCGCAGAAACAGCGGAGAGGAAGCCACAAAACCACGGTAAGTAAATTAGGAGGCTGTAGCTGGAAAATGCATAATGAAGCCATGGGTGGGGGAAAGAATTTGTGGTCTTGGGAGTGCTTTATATACTGTACCTTAATGAATTCATTTCCTGTCTTGAAGACTTTCTCATTTCATCATTCTCCATGACATCACTCCGTTCTTAATCCTCGCTTCGCCTTTGAAAACCCCTCTTTCTTCATACATGATCCTCTCTTCTTCCCATGCCAGGTCTATTGACCCCTTTCTGCTTTCATACTCTTGTTTTCACCTGTCTCACCCTCCTTACTTGCTGTGCTCCTGATATCTGTAGGTGACGATGCCTTCTAATGGGAGCAGTCCCCTGAAGCTGCAGTTTGGTCTGATCAACCACGAGGGTCGCTACCTTACTGCTGAGACCTTTGGCTTCAAGGTACAAGCATGAAACCTAAAATTAACTGTGTGCTATTCTGTTTGTGTGGTGGTGGCACAGGATCACACTCAAGACCCACTAAAGCGCTGCGGGCCTGAAACTGCCAAGTTTATTTTAGTATACAACATAACTCTTACGCCTTCCTTGTCTCTTAGATAAATGCATCAGCTCCAAGCCTGAAGAAGAAGCAGATATGGACTCTAGAGCAGGACTCTCAGGACACACAGGTAGTCTGCTTGCGGAGCCACCTGGGACGTTACCTGGCCTCCGACAAAGACGGCAAGGTCACCTGTGAGGCGGACGGGCACAATTCAGACTGCCGCTTCCTCATTGTGGCTCAATCAGATGGGCGCTGGGCTCTGCAGTCTGAACAGCACCTCCGCTTCTTTGGCGGCACTCGGGACTACCTGTCCTGCTTTGCCCTGGTAATTACGGATGCTGAGCTGTGGGCAGTGCACCTGGCTCTGCATCCACAGGCCAACCTGAAGTCTGTGGCCCGCAAGCGTTACGCCCATCTCTCGCTGGAAGACGGGGAGATTGCCATGGATCTGAATATTCCCTGGGGAGTGGCGGCTCTCCTTACCCTCGTCTACTTGGACGGGAAGTATTGCTTAAAGACCTGTGACAGCCGCTTCCTCAGCAATGATGGGAAGCTCTTGATGCAAAGCAGCAGGGCCACAGCGTACACACTGGAGCTGAAGTGTGGGAAACTGGCCTTCAAAGACTGTGAGGGGAAGTATTTGTCTCCCATGGGACCCACGGGCACCTTAAGGTCTGGACGCTGCTCCAAGCCGGGCAAAGACGAACTGTTTGATCTTGAGGAGAGCCACCCACAGGTAGTCCTGATGGCGGCCAATGGGCGATACGTCTCCATAAGACAAGGTAGGAAAACGCAGACACGTCAGCAAGAGATGGTTTGATTCTGCGTACATGAACAACCTGACACACTCGCAGTCCGCTTTGTTCTCCAAAGTCCCAAACAGAAACCTAAATCTCTGATTAAATGTTAAAGGTTGAACTTACGTGCCCCTGAGGGCGGTCACATGAGCCTTGAGCGGAAATCTGCTGACCTACACACACGGTAGCGACTGAAGTTACTACTACTAGTCCGTATCCACACATGCAACCTCAGAAAAGTCAGCTTACAACATACAGGAAGTTCATTAACTAGTGGACACGCTGAATATGCATGGTCAAGGGATTAGGCCTCTCAAATGATTGATAACTGATACTGGGTATAGTGTAATTAAGGGGATTGTCGTCCGCTCATAAACTTGTGCATCAGCATCACATTTGATCGTTGCATCGTTCCCGGAAAACAAGATAGACGAGGGTGATACAAGAGACGATGGTCCTCATCTGGGAGACCTGATACGATGGGCAATCTTTTGCAGGTCTGCCCACTGATTTCAATTAGTCTACTGTCAGTTTTCAGGCCTCAACTAGAGGGTGAGGCCAGAAAAATAAAATATTTACTGTGCATCCATTTCCAGGATGCATTTCTCAACATGTGGGAAATCCTGTTTTCATTAATTGTTCATACCTTTATAGGATGCAACAACTGTAATACTGGACGGTGAGTAAGGAGAACGACCGTTATCCCTTTATTTTACCAAATAATCTATAATTTATGGTCATCTTTCAGAAAACCCTTTCTGCATCCTCGCCCTGTTGGCTAATGGTGTTAACACTTCGCCTTCGCCCCCCGAGCTCACAGAAACAGCTGCTTGTAACATATATGCTGTACACTAATGCTGTGTTGATATTATATTATGTATTTATGCTTTGGTCCTGTGACAGGGCTGCTGGAGTGGGTTATTTGATCAGCATGTAGGCATGACAGCACGCTACGATACTGATGGATTACAGCTGCTTCACATAGGCTTCAAAGTTATTTCTTCCCTGAAACAGCGTTGAGCTTATTTGATCAGTGTAAAAACTAGGAAAAACAATTAATTGTGAGGGTCATTTTACATCAAACAAGAAGTGCAGTAGAAGGAGTTGCTAAGTGCTCAGTTGTTGATGGTTGAAAAGGGTTTGCTGGTCTGATTTAAGGTGGATTAGCATACACCAACACTGCTTGTCAGCATACTTGGCCATGACACCCATCCACAGGCTGCAGATTCTTGTCTGCAGGGTCGAGTTACTGAAGCCCAGGGTGCTGTAACTGAATCTTTCCTTGCTCATTGTTCCTGGTTAGCAGCGGGAGCTGCAGGCAGAATCCAAATGAGTGGCAGCACTGTAAATTGACTGGTTAAAGGGAAGGCGAGATAACACACATACAGTACAGAGTGGCCTCATGCATGTAATGTATGCATGTCCATTCACATACACAGTAACACTTGCATTATGCACCCATTTTCCTGTAAGTCTCCAGCCCTCTGCCTCCACTTGTTTTGCACAAACAAAAGCTTTATCTTTCTCCGTCACACTCGCCCACACACAACCATAACGTCCTGCTGTGGTGAGTGGTGAGGTGAGGTGTGCTGAATTATTGATGGCTTTGGTCCCTGTTCCTGGAAGGTAAGGGAGAGTCTGCTTTCAGAAACTCAAGCTGCATCTCACCAAAGGTTTCTTCTCCTCCGAGGACCCTGATCTAACTCGCTAACTGCTGCCTCAGTCACAGTGCTGCGGAAAAATCACGGAAACACAATTGAGAGTGTCAATATGCTGTGTTTAGCAACGTATCGCATTGGGGAAATGTCATGACGTAGTTGTTCATGTGTGACGAATTAAAGGAAAACGCTGAATAAATCAGTACATTAATAAATGCAAGCATATCCACACGGGTCACATGATGGTTTGAGACTCAACAGACAGCGCTCTCGACCACCATCATCAAAACAACCAATGAGGGAATATCTGTTGGGAGAGTGGTGTTCATCCCTGCAGTAGAGTTTTACAGACTTTAAAATACCAAGGTGCATTGAAGCTGTTCTGGAAGCTTGTGATGGCCAAACACTTTACTAAGACACTTAAGGTCGTCTATACATAATTATATGCAAATATTTTATGTTTCTTTTCTGCTCTGGATTTACAAATCAAGCTTTAATTAGCTTCAAGCTAATCCTCGCAGTACTTGCTATATCAGGCACACCAGAATATAGCTTGTGATCAAACTACAGAAAGGTAGTAAATATTCAGCAAAACCATCTTCAGCATTATTGATTATGTTTCTTACACTGTGGACACCTGGGAGCAATTAATGAGAGGGGTAATGAAGCATGGATCGTGGTTTGAAATCAAGCACCGAAACAAACGATGAATCATTTAGTTGGCCAAGTGCAAGTCAGTCAGAGTTGTATTATACTTGAATAATCCTCATTGCCGTGCACCCTCTGGTTTCAACATGATGATTAAAGGAGCAGAAGGAGGAAATGACAAGCAAAGGAGGGAGGATATATATGCAGGAGGGCTGTCAACGGGCTTCCAAAGAATCGTTACCTGTGTCTTTTCCACATAAAATAGCCCTGCGGCTCGAGGTCCCCTAAAAACAGAGGGGTCGTGTGATCACTCTATTTTAAAGAGAGCGGAAATGGAATAAATGGGTCAGTAATAAAAGAGAGTCAGCTGTAATAACGTAGAATCTCCAGTGTAGAAAATATTTGCACACAGCGGGACAATGTAGTATGTTCTATCTTTGCAGTTTCTACCTGGGCAGCTGTTTATTGCCTCTGTGTGTGTGTGAGTGTGTGTGCGCGCGCGTGTGCGTGCAGCATGTCATGCGGATGTGTCATCATGTCTCTCATCACCCTCGCTGTATTTCTCGGGTCTAAGTGGTCCACTCTGCCCCTGAAAGTGAAAAAGAGATGATACTCCAAAGACACAAGCGCACACGTCAACACGCACACACACACTGTGGATACATACAAGCAGGCTGCAGGCAGGCAGAGACACAGGCACACACACACACACAACCCGGGCATAGACGGGAAAAAAATCAAGGGACTGAAATAAAAAGCAACAGAAAATGCAGTTGTGAAGGATAATGGATTGTGAGAAAGAGGAAAATAAGGGGCAAGGGGATAGTGGCATCAGCTTACCATTAATAATAGATGTCAGAGCCATCCATGGTTGATGGATTAGTTAGGCCTGCTCCACTTTCAGGCTGCAGGTAGGACAACACCAGAAAGTGGAGCTGGATCTGGGGTCTTATCCAAACTACTAAAGATACTGTGTGTGCTTCTGAGTGTGTCTGTGCAGCGGCACCAGGGAGTGTATTGATGGTTGCACTGTCTGGCTCTCATAGTTTAACCGTGATCATGGCTATGATAACAACATCTTATTAAGTATGCTTGCCTTGACCAACTGTTGTGATGGTCATCAACAGAGCTATTGATATCCCCAGATTGGTAGCTTGGATTTCAGCGTATCCAATCTCTTTCTCCCCTGATCTCTGTCTCTTTTTTTTCTTCCTCCATCCTTCTCTCCTTCCTCCTCTCTCATCTATCAGATAGTGGCTGTGAGGTCCCAGCTGAGCCCTGTCTGAGGATCATTTCTGGGTTGAATTAGTGTGAAATGGACAAATGGAAAAGGTAGACAAAGCATGACATTGACTCAGGATGAGAGAGAATGAGAATGCCCCCAGGCATAGGTGCAGAGTAGAGGGGCAGAAATGTATGCTTCAATTGCACTTAAGATCAATGATAATTCAAACAGACAGTTGTATGACCTCCTGATGCCTAGTTTATCAGGTGTGAATAAGATGTGATTAAAGCGTCCAGGTAGCTCAGTAACCATGACATCTTTGTCTCTCTTCTTCAGCCAGCTTCTTCAGTGCGATATTAAATTGAACCAAAATGCCTCTGAAGAACCTTAAAACAGATGAAACTGGAGCTTCTGTTTCTTTCAATCAAAAAGGTGTTTATCCAGGCTCTTCAGGCTGGTACATGTATGTGCATCTGCATTACATTATGCAGATGTAATTCATATACATGAATACTTCAGTAGCCTTCATAATCAGCTCAGGATTATATTACTTGTCATAGGCTAAGAACAAATCACCATATAATGTAGGAGGGACAAGGCTTAACCTCAGTAAGGACATGCAAACAATATCCTTGCCTTGTGTTTTTAGTCACGCTTGCAGCAAGGCAATATCATTCGGCCAGTCAGGTCTCCACTTTGTCCCACACTGAGATATCACAATATTAATCAGGTAAATTGCCATAAAAAATGTAGAAACTTTCATCATTGCCAGCTGATGTATTGTAATGGCTTAGGAGAGCAGTCATATTTCCTCCAGCACCACAAGGAAGTTAATATTTGGCATTTGGACTGAAATCATCAGCCAACTATTTGATGGATTTCCTTTCTGCTATTATAATGACCTTGGAGATGTCCGCAACATTGTTTTATTGTCTTGGCTCAGAAGGCAGAGTGGACGTCTATTAACAAGGAACGTTAGTGGTCACTGGTTTCTTCAGTGACCATTTCAAGTTGTCCCCGAGCAGGACACTGAACCCCTAATTGCTCCTGATGAGCAGGTCAGCTGTTTACACGGCACGACTGCCATCATTGTGTGGATGTGTGAGTGTGAAGCTTGAGTTCCATTAAGGTAAAAACATCCCTACATATATGCAAACATCACCTCGGCCAAATACCTACAAAATGGGTTTAATGCTAATTAGCAAATGCTAGCATCACATTGAGATTGTTAGCATGCGGTTGCTAGCATTCGGCTCACAGAGCCCCCGAGCACGTCTCATTACTGAAACATTGCTAGGCTCAAAACAATTTTATTAATCTTTCTAAACCCTGAATGATAGTTATTGTGGTGGGGAATTACATTGGTATGTGCATTTCAAATCTTTCAAGTGCAACTCTCTTTGCAGAATTTTAAATTTGGAGGCATTATTGTTCTGTTTGACGATATTTATCAATGAACTTCGGGCAGCAGAGGAACATACTTTGCCTTCAAGATTTATCCAACAATATAGCTGGTTAATTCTAATGTAATTTTCTTGTTCTCTCTACATTTGTAGCTCCGTTAGCTTGAGGGTTGAGAGGGGTTGGCAATTATCTGTTACATCCCGCTAAGTGTGGACCCATGAATCCTCCGCTCTTCCTGTTTTTCCTTTTTTCTTTTATTGGGGGGATTGAGGGATTGGACGGGTTGCACTCGAAAGCTGATTATATCAGAGCCCAGCTGTGAAGAGGGCAGCAAGGCAGGGCCGGAGGTGGGGTGATGTTGGGAGGTGGGGGTTGAGGGGGTCAGTGGGAAGGAAGGAGAGAGAGAGATGGGGGAAGGGAGGAGGGGATGACCAGAAAGAGGAGCAGGGAGAGATAAGCAGGGGATAATGCGTTGTTAAAGGATTAAGAAAATGCATCAGGGATACTCTGTGATGCATCTAATTTAGGGTTTAACGCTCTACAATCTGTCTCTTGGAGTGACAAAAACTGTTTTCTATACTACCAACAGTTTGGATAATTGCCTGCTGAATCACAAAGGACGTATTTAGATCAGTCATGTGCCTTTCACGAGTCAAAGCTCAAAATAAAACTCGCTATTAACTTAATCTGAAATAATGATCCAGGTGAGTGTGGCAACAAATACTAAATCTGCCTGTGGGCTTCCGAACCTGGAGGCTAAACCACCCAGCAAACAGAGTCAACGTGTCTCTCACACGTTAGACAACGAAGTCTCGCATGTTACGGGTGGAAATGTGGAAATGATTGGTTTCTCGGCTGTTTCTATTTATCAAACAAAGGTGTGACTTTTGTTTAAGGATGAAGTAGTTGTCTCAAAGTAATTGACACATTGAATCATGGTAAGAGTGTTACCTCTGTGTAGAAGATATGCAGTGAGAGACATGCACGCTTCACATTAACGTGTAAAACTGTATCTCTAGGACATGCCTGCTTGGTGAAGTTGGGTTGTGTAAAACATTGTAGTATTTATTACAAACACTAAAATACCGTAAAACAAAAGCAATCGAAAAGGAAACAGATGGTCTATAAGAATTCTCTGAACACTAAACTGTCCTAACTTTTTCCTGCTGCTTTACTATTGACAGAGGATGCTTATTCTTCCTCTCCCAGGAGTCAGCCTCGCAGCCAACCAGGAAGATGAGACGGACATGGAGACGTTTCAGATGGAGATTGACAAGGAAAGCAGGAGGTGTACGTTCCGCACCAGCCAAGGGAACTACTGGGCCCTGGTGGCCCACGGAGGTGTCCAGAGTACTGCCACTGATATGTGAGTGAATGATCTCACATCAACTGTGCAGACCACAGATGATAATATCATCATTCTGTATAAGTCAGCTCCAATAGTCATATCATATATAGTAGAGAGGATGCGCTGCATTAGTAAAGTAAGTCAAAGGAAACCTATGCAAACACTGAATTTGAACTTAGACAAGTTTGTTACCTGCATAAGATGCCAGACTACAGCACGTAGTGACCAACTGCATCACTGTAAACATCTCTGCTCATCACCTTTCAGCAACTCATTTAATAACAAACCAACCAGCTCTGTTAAGTCTATCATGTACATTCAAATACAATATTTCTGGGAGCACTGAAGGTCTTATTTTCTCTCTTTTGATGTCCAACCGCAGTTCAGCCAGCACCATGTTTTCATTGGAGTGGCTTGGCCACAAGGTGGCAATAAAAGCCAACAATGGAAAATACATCTGCACTAAGAAGAATGGCCAGCTGCTGGCCGTCAGTGATTCCATAGGTAGAACAGTTAATTTTTTTGTTCTCCTCCTTCTTTCTTTCCTCACATTATCTAATGAACCTCTCCCCCTCCAACCCTGCACCTGACTTCCCGTGTGACGTAATGTCCATGATATCGCTGTCATCTGCTGTGTCTGTCATCTAGGTGAGGACGAACAGCTCACTCTGAAACTGATTAATCGTCCAATGCTGATCCTGAGAGGAGAGAACGGTTTTATCTGCCACCACAGGAACTCACAAACACTGGATGCCAGCAGATCAATCTATGACATTTTCACCCTGCAATTCAGTAATGGCGCCTACAATATTAAAGGTCAGGATGAACTCACTCAAACCAGATCTAATGCCTGCTTCTCTTTCGCTCTCAACTTGCAGTAAAATGTATTTCAGCAATGAAACACATTACTTGAGCTTACTTGCACGAGTATAGACAAAATAAATCACTGCCTCTCCACCCGATAGTCCACGCTCAAATCACATACACACTGTTGCTCTACTCTAAATGGGTTCAAACTTTCAATCACGGGCGGCCCTGGGTTCCCATCTGATATCACACCAGGTGTTTTTCCTCATCCATCAAAGATAAAACACTTTTACATCAAGTACATCAAGTGTACAGAGCAATTTACGAGCAGATTTCTCCCCTGTGATTTGGTGCATTTACTTAAAATCCTGCAGGTGTGGATGGTCGTTTCTGGTACATCAACAGTGCTGGTCTGGTGTGCTCAGACGGTGAGGCCCCAGAGGATTTCACTCTGGAGCTCCTGGAGCATGGCCGCCTCGCCATCCGTGGCAAGAATGGCAAATATCTGCGTGGAGACCAGGGAGGCACGCTGAAAGCAGATGGACTCAGCCTGGGCAGCTCAGCTTTGTGGGAGTATTAATGCAGAACAGACCTGAAACTTCCCCCTCTTATCACAGAGGTGATCGATTGCTGGGCACCACTCCAGAGCCAGCATCGATGCTTTATCTAAAATTGAACTTTTGAGGTTTAGGACAGTCGCTCATCTGCAATGAGGAGCAGCATCCACTTGGTTTTGCAAACGAGGCTGCAGAGAGAACTCGGCGAGACAACAAGGAGAGAGAAAGTGCAACGAGCAACTGACCGTACATACACAGCCAAGAAAAGTCTTGATGAAGAGAACAATGTTAGTCGATGCTTGATCTCAAATAGGTGAATTGGTGTGACTGAAAATTTGCATTTTCGTGTTCCGTTTTTTCTGTTGAACATTTCAAATTGCTCATCATCATTTCGGGGCACTTTCTTTGTCCTCGTCTGACTTAATGGAAACAAAGTGGTGCAATGGGGGAGTCATCCAGTCTACGGAGTACAGTGAACCAGGAGTGTCAGTAAGGGTCAACGGAGGTCAACTTTTAGAGTTAGCATGGTAATCACCTGAAGAAACAGTAAATGATTGTATCCTAGACTCGTGCACATGGCAGCAATGGGATCATTTCAGCATGCAACAGGGAGCAGAGGTTGATTTGTCCCTCTATATTTCCCTGCATTGGATCCTTCTTTTACAACTGTAGACATAAAAATACACAGATGTGTCTGGTTATGTTTTGTTCTAGTAAAGTTATGTTCCTATCACGGTTAAGGAAGTTAAGGGTTATGTAAGGGCACCTTCCCACCTTTTAGTTCAGCTAACTGAAGTCAGTATTACATACGTTTTAAAAGCTTATCTTTTTGACAACAAGTACAATTAGAAGCTTAGTATCCATATACAAATGTGAGAAGGAAAGATGACTGGTGGAACTAATCACCACTCATGTGCATCACAGGGTAATAACCTGTGGTTAGGAGTGTGAAGGAATCTTTCATCTTTAGGTCTGTAATTATAAAGGTCTTTAACCTTTTGATAAGTATTAATAAGCTCAAGCAGGTGACTGTGAGGAGACTGAGAACCACCAATGCCATCGTATCAGTCAAAACATCGGTCAGGAGACTAATGAACAGCACAACCTGACTTAGGGTGTTGTGATGTTTAGATTTGACATCCAATTGAATCTTTACGTGCATGAAATATTATATAAGATCTGCCTTTTTATACAACCTACCAGGAAGAGAATCTTCAGAAGTCTGATGAATTGCATTGCTTTGTTTGTATTGTTCATCCATTTCTCCTCAATCTCGAGCTTCAATAAATGCATCAGCTAAGTCATCTGAGCGTCTCCTGGAGCTCCTTCAATCACATCAGCTACAGATTTACTTCACAAGGAGTCACAGGTTCATTGCTTTACTGCCTCAATGGACTCACAGTGCACCATCTAATGGTAAAAGAAGTATTGAGAATACATACACACATACATATACTCTTAGATAGTATATTGATTTTGTTTGTCAATAAAATCTTTTCAATTATCTTTAAAGAACCACAGAGAGAACAAAGTATTACTGTATTTATGTGTAACACTGAAGGATTCAAATAAAGCATGTACCTTAAAACTGTGTAGTACTTGAGTAAATGCACTTGATTACTTCCCCCCCAAGGGTGCAAACACAGTAAAGGTAAAGGGACACAGCAGTTACTCCTCTGTAATGTAGAAATATTAATATGGATTAATAGGATATAAAACTTCTAACATGAGTTCTTATCGTGTTGCAGCTCTCTGTTTATTTCTGGGCTTGAGAGTTTTGAGTCGGCTGCAGGCTGCTTCAATCAGTTGAAGTTTGTCTCGTGGAGGAAACATTGAGCCAGCGCTTCGAGCCCGATAACGGTTTGTTTCCTCTAAAACCTTTAAATACATTTTGACATCGACAGTCAAGCTCTTTCATTTTTATTCCACCAGAGTTCAGGAGCTCTGTCGCCTTGAGCTGAACACGGCGGCGTGTAAACTCAAAACAAAATCAGTGACAATTATCATGGCTGTAGAACCTTTAGAACTAACGTGATAATGGAAAATAATGAATCACATGGTGGTAAACACGAAAGGGAGAGGTCATAGACACACAGGAGTTTCTCTTTTCATTTATTTTCATGCAACTGGAGCCAGATAATTGCTTACCTATACATTAGTATATAAAATCAAATTCAAAGTTAAGCCACAGATTTTTCTTTAAGATGGTCACAGTCATTTAGAGTGATAGAAAAGTGTATGTACAGTAGCGTCCATTCATAGTTATGAGCCAATTCTCAATTAACTGCAACGTCAGACTACATCGCAGCCCAGAAGGCCAACGGCAGCTTGCAGGCTATGCTGATATCGATGTCAAACTATGAGGAGAGGATTCTGTCTCAGTTCTCGATACACGCTGAGAAGAGATCGGGTCATCTGCCCTGTGGACACGCACACACCAAAGGCCCCCGAGACACGAGTTTGCTGGATCTGTTGCAACATTCGCTGACATAAGAAGAGGAAGAAAAAACAGACAGTTACATAAGAAAACAGCAGAAAGAGAACTTGGAAAATAAGATAAGAAAGAGACGATTAATGCAAAGCAACCTGATGCTTCTCTGTGTTTTTTTTTACATTGCCTGTTGGCCAAAAAATACTTTATTAAAAAACATCACAATGGCTTGAACACTGGACCAATTCCAAGTTAATTTAACTACCGTTTCTTTTAAGCTCATATCTTGGCCGGCCGTACACACTGCATCTTGTTTCCTTTCAGAACACTCTACTATCTCCATCATCCATCATTTGATGTGACACTACTTTCATAATTTAATATATAAGCTTCTGTATCAAGAAAAAGAGATTGCATCTTATGAAATGATGTATCTCGGCATTACATCAAGAATCAGTAGAAGAGATCTTTTGATGATTGTGTAGAGGAGATTGTTTTGCAATATCCGAACCATGATGGTCGGATGTTATATGAGTTAGCAATTTGAAAGAAATAAAATGCTAAGTGCCTCATGGAAATAAATGCCATTGCCTTTTTCACTGAAGCCTGGTTGAATCATTGGAAGAAGAATGAACTCAGACAAGTGACCTGTGCACGTCTATTGACCACAACTTTTGGATCATTGAACTGAAAAGAAAATACGTATTTTGTGTGTATTTTTAATAAACAGTCGGATGTCAGCGTTATGTTGGAGACGATGCATTCGGAATATTACATCTACTCCTTCAGCATCGTAGAAAAAGGTGAATATTGGACCACAACTGTCTCCCATACTAGCTGTGATGTCACAAATAGTCCTCGGACGTCTTACCTCAGCCCGCTGTAGTGCCTGTCTCAATGATAAACTCTGGAACCTCGTAGTGGAAGCAGCCTTCTCAGGCGCCCTCTGCAGCAGAGTCTGTGTCAAAGAACAGAGAAGACGTAGAAACACAAGAACCTTCAATATAATTGAGAAATGTCTTTCATGAGTGCATCTAATGGCAGGATTACCCAATAGAATCCTAAATCCTGATGGGATCCAGCTGACTAACATCCAAGGTATTATCTTCTATTTGGTTGCATAATAATATTAATAATAATAATAATTTCTATACATAGTGAAGTTATATGTGTGATCCTCTTGGTTAAACCAGAGACGATCTTGTTAAGTCTTTTCCAACATTTTCAGAGTTTACTAAAACTTTATATATTTAAGTGTTTGTACCTGCACCCTGCGCAGGACGGCATGGTGCAGTCCACACACTGCTGCCATCGATGAGCTCTCAACCTGGACCTCCACTGCGGCCAGCGACTCCGCCTCCTTCCCCGTGCTCTCCTCCGCTATATTAACCTGGAGAAGGGAAGACACAATGTCAACGCACAAGGCCGTATCAAATCCACACACCCCAAGATGAAATGTGCAGGGTAACAAACAATAAGTTTTACCTCTTTGGCAGACACTTTTATTGTGTGTCCATCTGGAGCTCGAGCGTGGACCACTGAGTTGTTGAAGGCAATTTTGACACCTTGATGTCCCATCTTAACTCCTCCAGGACCTTCAGACAGCAGCCAATCCAGTAGAGAAAAGCAGACAGTTGGAGCAACCAATTTTTGCCCCTGAGGGTCCAAATCTGAGGTTTTCAACATGAGTGTATCCCTCAGTAACTCCGCTGATACTTTAACACTCGCAGAATAAAGCTCTTCCTCAGGGTTTGAAATGCTCTTTCCTGCTCCGTCCACTCTTCCATTGCAGTTAATCCGGCGCGAGTTTAAAAAAGCTTGAATGGTGTCAGCGGTGGTGATGTCACGGGATTGAGATGCGGTATTCTTGTGGGCGTTTGCAGGACTGTCTACCTGCAGAACATGCAACCAATCCACAGTCAGCGTGTTCAAGGGCAAACTGATACAACTACTCTGCAGGCCAGGTAGTTCGGCAGCCGCCTCCTCTCCCAGAAGACTTGCGAGTGAGAAGATGAGTGAGCAGCTCACCGTAATGGGGAAGGATGTGTCACCTGCAGCTGCCAGGGGCAGTGATACCTCCAGATTTTCCCCTGGTTGGAGGTTATGAAATGGGAACGAAAAATTTGTTGAACCGCTTTCCCCTCTGGGAGAGCAGCAAAGAGGAAACACTGTGATGTTCAGAGTCCAACCTTGTTCCAATATATAGGAACTTCCATTGTGCAGGACACACTTCAAGTTCAGGGAGTCTTGCCGAAGCAATCTGCTCCAACTGGTCTCAGCATGACATCTGATTGTTTTCACCGCGATGGGATGCTGCTCTTCGTCATCTGTTCTGGCGATTAGCAGGAAGCTGATGTTGAGCACCTGATTCAGGTGCTTCAGAGTCTGATTTTTGGATTTGATGGTAGTTTTCAGAACTGATGCTCTTAAGGAAAAAAGCACAGTTACATCAATATTTGACAATTACATTAAAATAATCAATTGATTTAATAATCAGATAATGGATTATCAAAATGTGTTTACCTTTCACAAACATCTCCAATAGCTGACAGTAGATCCCTGACGCCGATGCTCACCTGTGCAGAAGGGAGCTTAGGGGATGCTGCCTCTGCTTGCCCCACCGGCAAGGTGATCCTCTGGAGGTGCCCTCTGCTCGACAGCCCCAGCAAAGCTTTCCCTGGGTTGTAAGAGCAGTTTTCAAGTTAGAAAAAAACAAATCACAGTGTGTTAAGAGTGAATAAGAGGATTATCAGAGTTAAACGAAGACACAAGATAAGCAGTAAAGAGGTTCAGTAAACAGTCTTATCACATCAGTGATGTCAATAGCTAATCAGATACTGTGGTCAAGCAAGTACCATATCTAACTGGACACTCTGGCGCGCAGACCTACAAAGGTCCTTGTAATATTCCCAGACTTTTTTTATGATCTTTGCTATTGATTGTTTATGCACAACATGACCATGTTATGTTAGAGACAACTGAATAAACATGTGTTTGCTTACCTGAAGTGTTGCATGTGAGTTCAGCCAAGGTGACGACTCTGCACACATTTAAACTGGTGGGTGTTTGAAGGGCAGCAGCTCTCTTGCTGGATGCCTCCTCATCCCTTGCTTGCTCTGTTCTTCCAAATGATCCCTCTGACAAGTCCAGTGCAAGCAGGTCTGAACCAGTGCTGTAGTAAAGACAATGTTTGTGCACGCAGGCACACACGACAGGCCCCGCTACACACCCCTCAGTAAAACCAGCTCTCATGCCCCCTTCCTCTGACCCTCCCCCCTCAGTCATGATCAGCACCACTTTCCCTTGTTGACCCACCGCCACCAAACACTGTGCATGTCCCGGACCAGTTTCCATGACAACAGATGCTCCAACATATACGACTGGCTGCTCGAGGCTATGCAGGACCCTGAGCTTCGATCCTGGGAGACGGATAGGGATGAAACACAGGCGACCGTCTGGCAGACCACAAAGAATAACTGGTGATTTGAGGAGGGCTGTGTCAATCCCAAACAGAAGTTTAAAGAGGACGGGATCAAGGTGAAAGTTACTGTCAGGTAAGGTTGCCTCAGAGGAAGAGGTGAAGGAGGAAGGTGTAGTATCACCTGAGTGGACACAAATCAGCGCTGGCCTTCTTCCCCCTCTACACTCATGTAGAACGTCTGATACCAGTGGCAGTGTGAATGAACTGAGCATCTCATAGCTGCTTGATGCTGACTGTTTTGATGTTTTGTACACAGTCAACAGCCAGGACGTGTCTCTATGGGAAAGACTGAGGAGTAGGGAGCCAACCAAGAGTAGGGATGATACTCCTTTCTCTTCAGCAACAAGGCACTCTCCAGAGATTTTCCGATGAGTCAGACATGAGGATGCATCAACTACGGAGCTTTGAAACCTGAAAGGGAGTGGAAATTTTAGAAATTGCGACTATTTTAAATAGGACACTTATCGTCTGTGTAAAAGGTTCAAACCTGGATGGCAGAAATGACAAGCTGACACAGTAAACTCCACTCCTGCAGGCTACATAGAGGAGCTGCTTGTCATGACTCACAACCAGGTCACTGACAGGACCAGGAAACTGGAGGACAGTCTGTAAAAGTAACATAACACAGTCACATAACACATGAAATATCTAGACAAAATCACGTTTATCCCCTAGTGGGGCTTTGCGACATAATTCTGATGCCTATGTATAATATTGTATATACGTAACATACCGTCAGTTTCTTGTCATTAGAACTAAAGACATAGACCTCGTCGCTTCCAGAGCAGATGAACACATCTGTCCCACACCAGGATTCGACCCTCGGTGTGCCTGACACTGCTGAAAAGCCGAGCTCTGCCAAAATCTCAACATCACATCGTCCTTCCATAGCCACAGAACATACAGACACAGAGAAGAAACCGCCGAGTTTGCATACGTAACGTTTAGCAAACTGCTAACAACATTAGCTGACAGAGAAATTATCAGAAAAACTGGACGAGTTTTAAATCGGTTGTTGACACCGGATGAGAAGCTATCAGCAAGCTTCGCGCGTCGCATTTCAGACCAATAACCGTCAAGAACTACATTACCCATGAAAAATAAACACGTGCGGTGCGACTCGACGTGTGTGTGTTTGATATCCAAAATCCCTGCTCGTCGTGGGGAAGCAATTAAGGCTGAGGGGATTGTGTTATTATTTCTCTCAAATTGAATGTATTCAAGAAATGTAGATCTTTTTTGTGTTGCATCTAGTGTCAGTCGTCTTCACACTATGAACACTAGGTGTCGCAGACACTTCCATGCACTTCCATGTTGCCCACGAAGAAGAACACAAGCACTGTTCCCGGTCCGTGAGCGCCAATCAAAACAGTCGATGTGAACAGCCCGAAATTTTAAAACGCCCTTCAGCTCGTTTACTTTACCTGGGGGAGTTAGTACACTAGTCTGTAACACAGCAATTTTAACGCAAAATGGAGCAATATAACGAAGAGGATATCAAAATGTATTTTTATGAAAACAGACTGAAAACTTTTGAGGGGTGGCCATTCGACGAGGACTGCGCGTGCACCCCACAGAACGTGAGTCAACGGCTCAGACAAGCTAACACGAAGTGGAGTTAGCTTTATAGCAGCACTAACATTCAAATGATCGGACGTTAACGTTAGCTGCAGCTTTACCTAAACGATATTCAATCCTTAACGTTTTAAAGGTGCTTTGTAAAATGCTTAAATATATCACATCCAAAAGTTGAGTTTAGGAACCTTTGCATTAAAATAAAGCTGGTAATGGATACATACTAGGGGTGTAGACAATGTTCTGATTCACTCACGATTAATGAATCAAGACATTCAAATCTTCAAGCTGTTTCAATCAATGATTCAAACCCCAGAAAAGACCACATTTGTAGATACATATGAAGCTAAAAACTAACTGTTGATATTTTTGTTTGATACATGTCCAACCCCTAATCAATTAGATGACTCATCAGTTCCTCCTTCAAAACAGCTACAAAACTTGACAGTTGTTATAATGTTGCTGTCAATAATGTGTTTCCCCAGATGGCAAATGCTGGCTTCATCCACACCCCCTCAGAGAACAGCCCAGACATCGCTATGTGTTTCTTCTGCCTCAAAGAGTTGGAGGGCTGGGAACCGGACGATGACCCAGAGTAAGACCATCACATTACTAAAGTTCAGGAGACTCGTATGCAAATAGAAGCCCAATAAATATGTGCTACTTAATTTTTTTTATCAGGTGAAGTTCTTTTTATTTTTAGAATTCTCTGGGGAATTATGTTGTAATAGATTGCTAAAAAGAAGCCATCAAATAATAGTGGTGAAAACAAATAGCAAGGTATTGAAATTTGGTTGTAAACTATTATGGTGTCCTGAATAATATATTAATATTGTGTTGTCAGGTACAAAGGCAGGAGTAAGCCTCCTGGAGCTCTTTAAAAATTAATTTATTTTCATCATGACATAACTGGTTTGCCATACTGTCAAGATCTGTCAGAAAAAGGCGCCAGCCTCACCGCCTGGCACTTGCACATGAGTCACAGCTTAGCAAAAAGCCTTCACAATGACACATTGATTGACACACATACAGACAAATAGTCTCTTAGAGCGTCTGGTACATTATTAACATGCTATTATGGAAGTATTTATAAGTGGGACAGAACATTATGCTCTGAAAACAAGTAACACATTATAGTTAAGCTTTTAATAGAGGTGAAAACTGGAACAATTGTGTAGTGAACACTGAAAACACTGTCATTTTATAGATTTTATTGAAACTCAGGACACTGCAAGCTTGAAACAAGGACAGTACCTGGACAAACAGGGATTCTGGACATTACAACCCAAGCAAGCGGTCTCCTCTCTTAACAGGGTCTCCGAAATAAGGCATTGGCGTGAGTGGCTATGGATTTATTGCTGACAGACGGGCACTCAGAGCCAGAACCTCCACCAAATCCAACGGGGGAAAAAATTAATTGCCCATGCCGATGTTACACCAAGTTTGGTGATCATCGTCCCAGTAGTTTTTGCGTAAGCCTGCTAGAAGAAAGAAGGTCAAATGTTGGCAAGAAAAAAAACCTCCTTGGTGAAATAAACAAGTTTAGAAAAGGACTGATTGTCATGTGCATATCTTATGGTTCAATGTCAGTTTCATCCAGGTGTTCCCTGTTTGCATATGGTTTTAACCCTCATCACTCTTTGTTTTTGCCAGAAAAGAGCACAAATCTCATTCACCTGCCTGCCACTTCATCACGCTGAAGAAAAAAGTGGAAGACCTGACTGTAGAAGAGTTCTTCAAACTTCAGAAGGAGCGGCACAAGTTCATCATTGTACGTTCTTTACAGAACACCATGACCTACAAGTTATTGACTTCCCTACTACATAATTTAATCAATTTGATGTTTAAGTCAGCCCTTGTCTATTACTGTTATATTTATCTTCTTATTGACATGTCTGAAAGTGAGTTGATTGAGAACAATACCGAGTCCTGTGCATCTTATACAGATATCCTTTCCTCTACTTCCAGAACAAATCCTGTAACGAGGCCATCACCAAGTTTGAAGATGCAGCCAAATTGAGAAGAGGAGACATTATCAAGACAGCCATGGGTGAAGAGTGAAACAAAAATAGACCCAGTTGAAGGGGATAGGCGGTGTGTTTGTCACAGAGATTCATTGTAGCTGTCAAGTGCTTTTATAGTTTCTCAGTAAACTCCTTTCCATGTTTCCTTCCTGTGTACCTTTCATGTCCTTGTAATATACTCGTGCTCTTTCATGTCCTCTGGTTTCATGTGATCTGTCTTGATTCATTAAAATTATTCTTTTTTTTGGTTTACCTATTTCATTTATTTCTGTTCTACTTCAGTCTGTAAATATGTGAAACTGATTCTTGTATTTGATCTTTACCGTTGAACCATCTGGTGATGGTAATTTACAACATTTGGTGTTCTATGAACCAAAACAAACAATTCAACTGTTGCATAAGAACTGCAGGAGACATTTAATCATCCTTTGGTCTCGTGGTAAAAATCCTGAGAGGATTTAGAGACCCCTCTATCATTTTCTCCTCATTTCTCCCTCTGTCTTCATGTGTATAAAACACAATCCAAGTCCCTCCCAGACAGAAGCTGCTGCAGTTCAGGCAGGTTGTTCGTCGCTGTGACTGGATTTATTTGTGAAGGATCCTCTCACCTCCCTTCAGTAGATGAACATCACAGACTCGTCAGACAACCTTCTGGCTATGATTGGTTTTGGCAAAACGGAAGGGAATTAGTGTGCGTTTGTTTGTTCGGTGAGAGTCCCGCCCGGAGCGAGTAAAGGTTTGAGAGTCCACCGACAGCAGGAGCTCGATCTGCAGGATGAGAGTAACCTTTGGCGCTCTGGTGATCGCGGCCGGAATCTGCGGCAGCCTGAGCTTCGCCTTCCTGGCGACGTCCCTCGGAACCGAATACTGGTACATCATAGAAATGAATCCGATGAACATGAGCGACTTCGAGGACGTCAGCTCCCACTCGGGACTTTGGAGTATCAATGAAGGTAAAAGCTACTCATTCAAAAGTTTCTGTCTTATTGCATTTTTTGTTTTAGCAGCATCTCAGCACGCCGCCGTCGTTTTTAATAACCCAATTAGTGCCTCAGTGAAGTTATATTTATCTAACTTACACTGTTTGGACCTGCAACATCCAGGTGGGAAGATGTATGTGGACTCCATCGACTCTTTCCGAGCCGACTATTCCAGATACTCCGAGACTGAGCAGCACATGCTGAGTGAGTCCTCCTGCACTGATGAAACACTGAGCTCATAAACTCTGTTAATCGGGTTTCATCGCCGTGACAGCCATAAATCCACAGGTGCTTCATGATGTATTGTTCTGTTTGTGTGCAGACATGCACAGCGCCATCGTGGTGGTTCTTCCCCTCAGCCTGGTCCTCTTGCTGTTCGGGGGCATCTCTGGATTGGTGAGCTCTTTAGCCCGGAGCCCTGTCCTGCTGACTTGTACAGCATCCTACTTCTTCATCTGCAGTAAGTGGAGGTTGCTCTCTGTTCTGGTTGGCTTGCTATGAACATTTAAAACTTCATTGTACTTGCAAAAAAACTGAAATACAGTGAGAAGATCTCATCTTCACTGTACACACAAAGTTGCCTCACAACCACTGACTGTTTATGTTTACTATCCAGCTTTAAGATTCACTGTTGGTTGAAACATGGCAAACGTACATTACTGCCACACTCACAGGAGTCATTTCTCATGGAAAATGACATGATATCACAATGTTTTCAAGAGACGTCACATAAATCCTACCCTGGGTCATTCACTTGTAACATCTAAATAAAACAGAAGCCATTAGGGAGGTGAAATAAATGACCGAGCAGTCAATTATTCCGACACATGCTAACGATCTTTTCCCTTAACTGGCATCGTGTGGTGGGGGATACCGAGCACTCTATCCCTCTGCAGTTCTCATCTGTTTTTCCATGTTAACAGCATCTATAGTGATTAGTGGCAGTGGCTCCTATCGACAGACACTCTCTCCGATTGTAACACTCTGGAAACATTCAGGTTTGATTTAGTTCCACATGTCAAAAGTATACTACTTGTAATACAATTATCGAAAGCCAATGCTATATGAACATATTCTCGTATTCAGATTCCTTTTTATAAAATACTAAATACTCAGTATTTACTGCAGCGATGATATTTCTGAAGGAAGCAGAAAACACTAGACAGCAGTGAAGGTTTGGTGGAGTATGGATGGATGGAGTTTGGTAATAAAAAAGCCCATTTAGTTCATTTGAGCAGATGGAGGTGCTGAATGTATGAGGATGAAACTACCTCAGTTACGGTTATTGACCTTGTGTGGCCTAATAGACTTTTAGCACCTAAAACTGATTAGTTGATCTAGTCATATTGGGAAAAGTGTGTGCGTGTGTGTGCGTGCGTTTGTGCGTGCGTGCATGCGTGTGTGTGTGTGTGTGTGTGTGTGTCCTTTAACTTGAATGATTACATTCATTTGGATTATTGTAGCCAGGTTATCTGTACAAGAATGTATAGTATGATAGGATCCGTCTGGATCTGTCGGTGCTCTCATGCCTTATGACCTCCATAAAGAGGACCATGTGATAGATAAACACTTTAACAGACCCTTGATAGTGTGACTTTAATAAGCAGCACATGGCAGTGGGCAGAATGAATAAAGGCTTGAATTAGATTGAAGTTGTCTTGTGAACTTGTTGTCTACCCAACTTGGAAATGTTCTCACCCTGCCTCTATCAAGGCGTTTCTTTAGTTTTTGGTGTCTGCCTTGTTCCCAGATTTCTCTTTTCCCCGTTTGTTCTTCACTAAAACTCATTTGATAGACCTGACTCCTCATTCTTGGGGCTAAAGATGGTTGTTCATGCCACCAGCTATATGTCTCGGGACATTGTCATTTTGCAGAAGGAATTCGGGATGATAATCAGATGCTTCCATGAAGTCTGGATGATAAGAATCTGCCTGTTCTTCTCAGCATTGAGAATTCACATCAAAACCACAAATCCATTCACAGAAATGCGACCCCACACCTGCAAGGAAGGTAATCATGCTTCACTGGTGCCTGCAGACACTAATCCTTGTAAGTCTGCAGGCCTCCGGGAAACAAACTGCCTTCTTTTAGAGCCAAAAGTACCAATTCTGACTCATAAATCCAGAGATCATGCTGACATTTTTCTGCACCCCAGTTCATGTGTTGTCCTTGTCCTTGATTCCACACCGGAGGAAAGTCTACAGGTGTGTTTTTTTTGTCTTTTTTTGTCTCAAAAGAAATGTTTGGAATTCTAAAGTATTATGTTTCCTATCATCATACTAATGCAGAAGAAAATGTCTAAGACAAAGTGCATACGTGCACACAGTTCAAGTGTGCCAGCCACAGGTTGGTGAGAGAGTTTCCCACCTGTCCAAATTAGATGAGCGCATGGCTTCCGTTCTTGTATTGGCAAAGTCCTCTAGAGCCATTACATACAAATCTGCCTACTTATAGCACTCGCAATGACACATCATGAGGCATTAGATGCAGCTTCCTCATCATTCTCCGTGCTCTTGACACCTCAGGGTATAATAGTGATTAAACTATTATTGCCGTGCTTTGGGTAGCCTCTGTGCTCCTCTTGCATCCCCTCAAAATAAGTATCAAGCCGTTAAAATTGAATATGTTTCCAATGGCAACACTGTGAAACTCTTGAGGGCTGCGTGGGCGTATGTGTGTCTCAGTGTCGTCTCTGATGGCTCAGATGATGTCTTAGCAGCCAACACGTGCGTCAGTGTATTTCCTGTCTTGCACAATATGAGATGTTAATGTTAGTGTCAGTGCCAGCTTGTGCGCAATTTAGTACCAAATAAACTAAATATGATAAATAATAGATGATGCTTCCAATTTTTCTCATTTGAGGAAACCACTTGAAGCATTTGAACTGCATGTTTTGACAACATGAGCCTTTGAAATCCGTCTTCTGTCTGTATTGGAACTGATCATGAAAATTTTTTGTCCCTGAACTGTTTATTACCAGTAAAACTCCAACTGATTTGAGAGAGTATCCTTCCTGGATATGTGTAATGTATTTCTCTCTCCATAGGCCTGCTGACCTTGTGTGCTGTGAGCCTTTATATCATCTACTCATACCAGGCCATGGCTGAGACGGAGAGGCTGGTCGGCCCGGAGGGTCTGGCCTACATCCACACCTCCTTCGGCTGGTCTCTCGGTCTGGCCTGGCTCTCCTATGGCCTGGAGCTCATCAGCGGCGTACTGCTGTTTATAGCAGCAGGAATAGCCAAGCTGCAGCACAACAGTCCCAGCATGGGCTGACAGAAACCTCAACAGTGGATGTTCCACATGCAGGGTGATTAACTGAACTGAACTTATGTGAATGCAGTACAAAGAAGAGTCAGGTATGTTGCTGCAATGTGAATCTGCCAGAGGACAAAGTTACACACAATAGCAAGATGGTAAAACAAGACAATGTTTTAAAAATGTATTAATTAATGTCCCTTAATCTATTTCAGACTGAAAAGTTACATTTCTTGTGAGTTATTGTAAATGAAAGCTTGTACACTCAGTTACAGCTGACCAATTGCGCCCCCCTGTGGTTGAGCGTCAAACTGAGTTGTGATATCTGCTGTCAGAGCATCTGCTAATCTTCCTGTATGTTTTGAATATTCTCTGTTGTTGTTGGTCTGTCCATGCAACATCTATTGCTGGTACTTCCGTCCTGGGAGAGGGATCCCTCCTCTGTGGCTCTTCTGTCTTTTTTTCCCTGGTAAAAGAGCTTCTTTGGGGAGTTTTTCCTGACTTGAATTGAGGGTCTAATGACAGAGGGTGTGGTACTGAACATTTTTTTGTGGTTTTGGGCTATTTAATAAAATAGCATTGGAATTCAATCAGTGCCAAACTAAATAAGTGAGCTGACAACTTGTATGTCATTTTTTAAATCTAGACTGAAAAGTAACAAGAAGTTAAATCTGAAAGCAAAGGTCAGTTTGCATGTTTTCCTATTAAAGTGTAATAAATGTCTGTGCCGTGTGACTATTTCTTCACTACTTTCCTTTATTTTGAATTTAACACATTTCTTTCCAACTTTGAACTCCAACTTTGATTTTCACGCACGATGAAGCCCGAAAAAAACATCTCCAACTGCTCTGAATCTCGATTAATATTAACTGAAGAAGAAAACGGCAGAAGAGAACGGAAGACAAAGCACAGAGTCCAATCTTGTTATACAACAGAAATCATGTGACATGTAATACTGTTTGAACTGAAACAGTATTACAGAATTGGATTGAGAATTGGGGAGATTGTTTAACTGCCTGTGTCACCTTTATAACAGAAAGCTGTGTCCAGAGAACCGACTGACTATCTGAAGAACATGCACTGCTTCTCTTACCACACACATTTTCATCTCTTTAGTTCCGTCAAATAGACTTCAAGTGTCTTTAAGTCTATTATATACGCACCTACACCAGATTCTGATGTGCTATTTGAGCTGTAATGCTGCCTCTGATTTGTGTAACCAACAGGTCTCCAATCACTAAGTGCAAACTGAAAGAAGAAAATAACTTATAATATGAAAAACTCATGTCAGGAGTTAAAAATGTTTTCAATTTTGAAATATTTGGCACAAAGGAGCCTCTGTTCACTTTGTGGCAACAGAAACAACGTCTCTCTTTCTTTCAATCTTCCTGTGCTGCCATGAACATCGCCACATTTGCCAATAAAAATAAAAACAAGAACACAGCTGATTATGTCACGCTGCTAATTGATGCCCGCTAGAACAGGTTAGACTAGTTTCAACATGTCAGCCCAGGGTAAGTGTTTTGTGAATATGTTTTTCAGTTTGGCTAAGATGACATCGCACTGTTGCGAAGTGTCACGTTAGCTCGACGTAGCTCCTCGCCACAACCTTTGGTGTTCATTACCTTTCTGTATAGTTTTATTTATTAGGGGAAAAGAAAAGCGCTAAGTGAATAATTATCCAGCCTGTCTGTGTCCTTACTTCACAGTTAAAAAAAAATACTTTCAGGGCTTAAAATAGCGCAACTTGTGTCTCTGCCATTTGACTAGAATGTAGCGACAGAAGAGAAACACTTGGCCCCTGGCGGCAGATTGGGATGTGACCTTTAACATCCACAACAGGATTCCTGCTGCTACCACCAAAGCTTGCTGGAACAGAATGCTTTTCTATGGCGTTGCTATGGCAACGGTTCGATTCCTGTACATCCACTCAGACAAAGGAGGGAAAGTAGGTGTGAGTTTCTGCTGTAAACAAGCTTTGCATCATTGCAGATAAATATCATAGATGAAGGCAGATAACTGAAGAGATTTTGGCTGCCGTCAGAGAACCGTCATGTATATCCAAAAATAGACCCCCTTTTAGCTGTAACCTTGGGATGTTCGAGTTTAGAAATGTAGAAGCGTCACATTCTTTGTGTATTAAATACAACTCTAACATTCCTCGCTTCTTTATAATTCTCTGTACGCGTCCTTCCAACTTAGAAACTGTCCAATTTAAACCTACCTGGATAATAAAGAATTACAACCTTGTGATCTTTCAAGACAACTATATTATTAAAATCAAGAGACAGTGTTTCAAAGAGTGTGCTTTCCATGCTAATTCAAGAATATCACAGTGCTTCTATAAAATGACAGACTGGCTGTCAGCTCCTTACACAGAGATGAAGTGGTCATCAGTCCCAGCTGTATGAAACAAGTTCTTTTTACAGTGTTTAAAACAAAATAAATACCGTAAGTCGGATGATACATTCACAAAATCATAAATCTGTTGCATCATACTGCAACAGATCTATGGATACAAATTCATATTACGCCCCCAATGTTTCTGATACACCAATAAACTTAAATCCAGTTCCTTTGCTGCTGAGCTGAGCTAATCACATAACAATTAAACCCCCTTCAACTCAATCATCTAGTTCTTTTGGGGTCAATAGCTCTTTAAGGCAAGGCCATCCACGAGACGTTAACGGCAGGGACACTCTGGAAAACATAAGGCCTTTTAATAATAATAAAAAAACAAAATACAAAAAAACATAAAATAGCAAATAAATAAAATGCACTAAGAAAGTGAAACTTCATTGTACATATATTACAGATTTTTAATGTCAGGAAATAACCTGAATTATGTTACAGGTGACATCCTTCTAATCCCAACCTTGGTTAATCGGATTAGAAGGGTAATCGTTGTCCTTTAATTGTTCTTTCTTAATTATTCTTGGTGCTCTGTCAAAAGTCCATTTCCACCCTGTTCTTTAACATCGTCCTGTCCGTCCATCCCTCCACCCTCACTGGTTCCTCGCGTGCTCAGGCTCTGAACAAACAGATGGACGGATGAAACCTTGGGTCCAGTTACAAACATCACGACAAACAGGCGCTTCTCTGTATTTGTTGTATTTCCAACGCTTCCAATGCAGCAGAGTTTTCAGAAGATACAAAAAGAGGGAGGTTGACACGTCAGCCGGGCAGGCAAACCTTCCCAGCAAACAGCAACCCCATGATGGTGAAGAATATGGACAGAACGAAGAGCACATAGGAGGAGCCCACCCCGGTGTTGTTGGGCAGCTTGTACGGCTGCCCGCCGACCTCATTGATGTAGAAGCCGATTGGGAATATGAGCGCGGCCATACAGAACAGGACCACTGTGACACAAAAACAGAAGAAGCGCATTAGGATCCCCTCTGGACTGGTGATTCACAGCCAAGAGTACTTACAAGATAGTAAGAGATTAGATGAAGGACACGTCCAACATTCAAATCAGCTACAGAGATGCTGAAGTTGCTAAAATGAATGTGTTGAAAGTTACCATTAATTCATAGATTATTAGATAGTTAAGAGGAGTAATGTTTAGAGACAGAGTTAGATAAACAGTACAAATAGTTTTCTAAACAGTTCAAATGGATAGCTAACATAGTTTATCTAGCTGCTAGCTTAATAAATTAGCTTAAACGGTTGATTTGGTTAAGTAATGAATAAATTGGTAAAACAACTAAATGGTTCAAATAGATAGTTGACAAGTCAGCGTGAACTTATATATAAATAGCTATGAGTAATGTTTAACTATTTGTGCTGTTTTAATGGTTTTAATAGTGGATAAAGAGTTCAAATAGTTAGCTTAATTCATTAGCATAATGGCGGAAATTGTTAGCTTAAAAAGGGGATGAAGTTGTTTGCTAAAGTAATGGACAAATTGGTAAAACAAATGTAATGGCTAAATGGTTTGCACAGTTAGCTGTAAGCAGTAGGTAAACAGTTGTATATTCGGCTTAAAATAATGGGCAAATGGTTCAAGCAAATGTTTGTTTCGGTGGGGGGCTTCTTGAGTTCATCTCACAGGGTTGAGGGGTCACATCTGACCAAAACACTTCTATATATACTTGTATGTATACAGGAATTGGAGAAGAAGAGCCGTGACAGTGAGCACCTACATCCTGTGAAGGCGATCCATCGGGCGTACCGGATGGCCTCGCGGCGCCAGTGTGACATCACCAGCAGACCACAAGTGACAGTGAGTGAGATGATGCCCATGATGATGAAGAAGAGCGTGGTGATCCACTCCGGGGGCATGTGCGGGGGGATGCATGTCCGGTCTCTGCCGTGAATGGTCTGACACTGCCGGACCAGGCCTACAGTCAGAGAGCCTGCATGGAGACACGGCAGCAACATTTGAGGGCTGTAAGCTCAAAAACAAACTGGACAGACAAACAAACATGGACACTGTGAAAAGAATCCAGTTGTTTACCCTGTAGCAGACACACGCCCAATCTATGTCGATATAAGCTCTGTTATTACAGTCAGAGCCGCCCAAAATTATTCATAGATCAGGAGGCCTATCGAAGAATGTTCTATACTGTAATCCTGCCAGGTGTTATTCTTATACAATGTGCTTTGTTTTTACTCCACCTGGTCCTCAGTATATAAATCAAATCAGACGCTCCAAATACACTAACTCATAATCCAGTCAATCAATATTCCAGAGTACGGGACATTAAATTATTCACATAGATGAAAGCGTACAGCCTTCCTGTAGGTGAGCATCTTTTTGATGTGTTTGCATCTATTCCAACTTCAGCTAAATGAAGAGCAACGAATTGCACCATTTGACCGAATATTGGCCCTCGGTGCAGAACATAATGGCCCCTGCTTCCTCACAGGGACTCGGGGTTGATGAGCCAGTCGCTATGCAAACAGGTGGATGGGCTTCGTGCCAGTGGTGCCAGCGACCCGCGGTGATTCAACATGACGTCAAATGAGTTAAGCGTTCTGGCATGAACCATCAACATATCACATAGATAGAGAAACGTCAGATTGCTGGTGAAGCAACACATCACTCACAGCTGAAACAGACATGAAGAGATCGCTGACCTCCTCCTGCCTGCCAAGCACAGGAGCCCAACAGAGACCACATCTGTTCAACTCTGCATCCAGTCCAAATGATCACAACATCCAGGGCAATGAAGTCCTCCAACACCTTCATTTCTTTATCTGCCTCCCACTTTTCATCCTATCCCAGAATTATCATGAGCCAGCAGTTATTGTCCGTCAAACACACACACCGCCAGCTTTATACATTTTATGCATTTATGGATTTTTTCTATTCTGCTGTAGAATTAACATAATTGCCTTGGTGGTTGTAACATTAAAAGCAACTATTATCATAAAAGGAGGCAGAAAAACATAGAGAAGCGCAGATATTTTAATTAGCAGGGAGATTACATAGTTCAGCTTTTGAATAACCACCAAGTACTAAAAGCCATTAAGACTCCTCAAATTGCATTGAATGCTGAGTATTTCTTAACTATATCAAAATATGCAATAGTTAATGTATCGATGCTCATTCCACTGATCATAGTCAAGAGCACAAAAAGCTGCTTGAAATTAAAAGTAGATACCTCAGACCAGCAACCACAAACCATTACTGTAAATGAAAATAGAGCCTTTAAATCCCTCATGTTGACATGGAAGAGCTCCAGTTCCCGATGATGGATAAAACAATGGGTGATGATACCAGGACGGAGATACATCAGGCTGCAACCACATCCTCCTGCAGGCTGACCTATTCCCCCCATACACAGGACATCCTGTTCCATCTCCGTACATCCGTTCACATCACAGGGGGGAGGACAATGTAAAGATTGCTTTATTTTCTCAGCATGCTGGACTCCGTATCAGACATAAATACTGAAAATCAACCTTGTTTTTTTTGTTGTGTTTTGATAGAAAAGAAATAATTGAAAAATAGAATTTTTTTGCACTAAACTGAATATGAATGTAGGAGAAAACACACCTGTATCCTCACATAGATCATGAAACCAGCAACATTTCGGTTACAAACTTTGTAAGCAACTCCATTGACATTATCCAAAAATTAAAATGAGGAAGACTCTCTATATTAATAAAGAATTCAACACTAAATGTTATATTTTGATACTGAAAATAACTGACAGCGGTCATCCACTGTTAAACAATTCTCATTCTCGATGCTGCTCATCCTCTACAGGAGAGCTGGAACCAATCCCAGCTTACATTGGGCAAGAGGCAGGCTGCATCCTGGACTGGACGCCAGTCAAAAAAACAGGGCTGAAACACAACCACTCACACTCAAGTTCACACCTACGGCCATTATTTTGTCTTGAATTAGCATTTCTACATGTAAGTCGGAGGATCAAACGATAGTTATGTTACAGCACATCACCTCAGCAGCTAATGAGCTAAAAGAGATGGAATCTCCGGCAGAGGTGGACCATATAGATTTAAACCTATGTCATGATATGACGTGGAGGTTAATGTCGAGAGCTAGGCTAAGTTTCATTGTTTTTATGGTTGTGACCTCCACATGTACATTAAGCACTAATGGCCAAAATAAAATACGTCAGGACCGAGCCTGAAGTGCTTTAATTCTCCAGGTGAAAAGCATTAACCTCCCAGGAGGCCTCATTAAACTCAAAGAAAACTTCCTGCCTTCAGGTGATTACCAGCCTGTTCATTTAGTAGAGTCAGTAATTCACTGTGTCGAGCAGGTTAGAAAACCTTAAGTGTGTGTTGCTTCTGTTTGGCTGTTTAATAATGCATCAAAACCTTGCTACTATCAGTGTGTTTTCAGTTGTGGAGGTGGGGGGCAATTAAGTCCTGCATGCATGTTTTATGCTTATCTCAGTTCCACCGTTGCACTAACATGGAGTTTAACAAGAACCTTGTGCATCTACTGTGCTGCTGCCATTTGTGTGCAGAAGACTTTGGAATTGTACTGACTTCCCAAAATTAACAATTGTGTTCTGTAATCTGAATACTCAGGTGAGAATTTAATTTCATCAACAACACCATCAGTAGTGAATCCGTAAAACAATGTTCAAACTCAAAATGATTCGGATTGAAGGCTGGGATATATTTGTCTCTAGTAGTGCATACGAAATGTATTTAAACCTCCTGAACACATTACTTCAAATCATAGGTATTTCTTTATGTCAGCATTTTTCTGTCAAAATAGTTGAAGTTCATCAGTGATAATATGTTAAAGGTTTAACACTGAGATACGATGATACTTCAAAGGCTGTGTTGGTGAGCTTTGTTAAAACTTAACAGACTGTGACTTGTAATTGTTGTGTTATCTGGATTCAAATTTAGCTAAAGCTCCCCTGCGGCACAGAGTCTGACTTCAAGTTTTTCCAGCTGAGCCCGGCTGACTTTAAACCGGTGAGAGAAACATGTACGAGCAGCAAAACAGAAATGTCACATCCAAAACACTTGATGTCAAAAGTCAAACAGTTAGCCGAGAAAACGTGTTATTTAGTTAGTTTTCTGCTGCCCTGTTATGACAGCATATGTTTACACTATGAGTGGCTGCAGGAATTTTTGAATGGTTAGGTGGTTTCTATTTCATATTGTTTTTATTTGAGATCTGAAAAGGAAAACACTACCCAGTAGCCATTAATTCTATCAATTTAAAATATTCAGGAATCACAAATCACCTTAGCTGCCTGTATTTCAACAAAGTGGAAATATCTTGGATGTCGTTAAACTGGGAACATAATAAATCCTGACTGAGCAGACGCAATGACAAAGGATATTTTCTTTAGTCTACAAACACTTAGTTGTATTGATTTTTATAGCACAGTAGTGGTTCTTAAACAGAGGTCCTTCAGGAGGTCCCCAGTACAAAGGAGAATAATCATACTCACCATAATATATGTAAGTAAGACAATGACCACATGTATGATTATTTAGGTTGTTGGTTTCATGCATTTTATGTGTTAAAAAATCTAAAAGCAGGAATCTGTCTAGATTGGGGACATTAGGGACATCTTCACAAATAAGGGTTTGATGTCAGTTTAGGGTCCTTGACTAGAATAAGTTTAAGAACCACCGTTTTATAGGACAAGTTGATGACACATTTCAATATTCTTGACTAACAGCATCGCCACTTGGAGCTTCACTGAGCAATGAACCAACTTTGGAGGTGCTGCATTGAGACAAACCTACCGGCCGACTCTCCGGTGTTGATCCAGTCCGGGTTCGCGATGCTGGCGATGGCGAAGACGTCTGCAGCGAGGAAGAGACATCCTGATATCACGGTGAGTTTATCCATGTCGGTGGACACGGGCGCTGTCGGTCTCACCTCTCTTTAAAAGGGGAACGGGACATTTAAAAGTCCCTCACGTTCAGGAAGTTAAACCCTCATCTCATGCCTCATCATCCCGGCCATCGCTTCGCTGAGGAGGACCCGACTCACGAGTTGAACGCACATGGTGATAAATCCAAACAAGAAGGCTCAAAACAATCCCCATTCACTCCTCCAACAGCTGAGCTTGGCCCGACTTGCAGCCCTTCTCCAGCCCAGGAGGAGAGGATCTCCTGTCGGGCTCATGTTGCCATCCCGATTAATTTCCCCGAGTGGATTACTCAAATAACTCGGATGTGTGAGGGTTCAATAATTACACAACAGAGTAACCGGATTTATGCGTGCAGCCCCGGAGCTCCCTCTCATTTGGGAGCGTTTCACTCCCTCCGGACGGACAGACGGGAAACGCCGCCGATTATCACGTCAAAACGCTTAACTGGAGTTTAACAATATCAATATCAACGCACTGAATTCTGACACATGGCTTCTTTAAAGCGCTTTTAAACTCACGGAAAGTATGATATCTACGAAACCAGACCTCCTTCTCTCTGCAGAATAAACTAAAATCTGGTGATCTCGCTTCTCCGTGGCTTGAGGTAACAACTCTCGCGAGAAAATCCCTAAATAGCCGACGCTCCTGCTACTTTTGGCTTCTTCAGGTTTTAAAGCGACCACACTCTGAGTTGCAAATATATTTGAGCACATTTTGCTGTGAAACCCAAGCCAATATGCAAAGTGGACCTTTCTTAATGCAAAACAGCTGCTATTCACGGTCATTTCCCACTGGACGTTTCTACCATGGTACAAAGGTTTCTCATATTTTCTGAAACGATAAACAAATGCTGATGTTTAACACCTCATTGACTTCACAGGCCAGGTTTATTTAGTGTGATGCAATGAAAAGACCCAGAACAAACAAGTAAATTGTGCTACCTGCTTGTTCCCAAAATCAGGAAAGCAAAAACATTTTACAATATGCAGGACATGGCACAACAACAAACCAGAACCGGTCAGGTAGATAGAATTTATTCATGTTTTTACATCAGCTATACAGTGAATGTCGACAAATGAGTTGGAGAATGACATTGTAATGTGCCACCGCTGCATGGCCTGAAAATATATCGTTACAACACCTATAAATTCCCGGTGGTATTATGACATTATAGCTCTCAGAACAACGGCATTGTATTTCTTTTTGTCACAATCCCGAGGAAACTTTGCCATGAGTGTGAGGAACAGTACAAGGTGAGGAGGGCGGCTTTAGATCTCATCGACGAAGGGTGTTTTTATGAGGTTGCCTTTGGATGCCATGGTCTTCTTGCCAGACACAAATTTCTTGGCAGCCTGGAAATGAACAGAATGTTAAGACCAATATTATCTCAATAAAACATGTTTCACATCACCAAGGGAAATATAACGTTTCTTAATTAACTGCAATAAAGTAATACAACTGCTACAGTATTTGGCTTATCCTACTTAGCCGTATCCTTCTTTGCCTTACCCTGCTTGACCTTATTCTTCTTTGACTTACCCTAATTTGCCTTATCCTGCTTGACCTAATCTTTCTTTGGCTTATCATTTTTGACCATAACATTCTTTGCCCTATACTTTTTTTGCCTAATCCTTCTTTGCCTTATAAGGCTTGACCTTATTCTTATTTCCTTATATTCATAGCCTTATCTTATTTTAGTAGCCTTTTATTATGACCAGCCTAAGGCACACCTGTGCAATAATCATGCTGTTTAATCAACATCTTGATATGCCGCACCTTTGAGGTGGGATGGATTATCTCGGCAAAGGAGAAGTGCTCACTAACACAGATTTAGACCAATTTGTGAACAATATTTGAGAGAAATAGGCCTCTTGTGTACATAGCAAAAGTGTTAGATCTTTGATTTCAGCTCGTAAAAAATGGGAGCAAAAACCAAAGTCTTTTGTTTTTACTTTTTTTTTAAAGTGCATCTTACGTTGGTGACATCAGTTAAGGAGATCTTATCAATGCTTGTGGAGATTTCCTCTGCGGAGTGGTAGGATCCATCAGCCAGAGCCTGAGTACCCATTGCCTCCAGAAGACCTTCTGAAGTCTCCATGGACATGAAGCAGTGAGCCTTCAGCTGAGCCCTGCAGGGAAAACAAAGAACAGATTATCACAGGAAACAAGTATATGAAGAAAAATATAAATTGAATTATATATGGAATATCCTATGAAATATGAGCAGAATAAAGCCATATATTAACCTTGTTTGCCTGACAAACAAGGCCTGGTTTTATGTCACAAGGGAGCATATAATAGCAGCATCATGTTTCAATGTAACATGAATAAGGTCATCAGAATTTCCTTTAAGCAGCATGATGTAGCTTTTCTTAGCAACAGTGACCTCTCCTGGCACAAGTGGTAATAATGGGATGCTGGTGCACTTAATTCTGTTGATATGTTGGTGGGGTGAATACCGCACTACTTGTCACATTAATTGAACTGAAAAATAGTAGTAGCATTTGTTCCGTCTGTCTGTGTGCGTCTTACTTGGCGCGAGTGAGGTCAGCAGCTGTGGCTCCACCACTAGCAACAGACTTCACCTGGGCAACAGCGGCCCTGATCACCTGAAGGGACAAAAAAAACACAATTTATTTTTAATTTCCCTGAATTTGAAACCAGAAAGAAATGCAGCTACATTTCTGAACAGTTTGTGCTGATGAACAGGTTTTTATTTACTCACATCGCCAGTTTCTCCAGCCTGGGAAATGGTGTAGATTCCAAACAGACCTGAGTCAGAGTAGCTTGAATTGAAAGCACTGACCTATAGAGAAAACATTCCATAGTTACTATAAGCAACACAAGTGCAATCTTTTCTCTTATTCAGTACTCTCTTATCCCATGTTGAGCCAGAGAATAGTTTATTTTACAAACTGACAATGACTCACATCAAAAGGGTTGTTAGTTGCCTTGGCAACACCTTGGACCAGTTTGTTGCTGGTATTGGATCCCCTCTTGACATGTGGACCAGCTCCCAGGAGGTGCTGCAGCACACTGAAGGCCAGCCCCTCACCGGTGTTTGCAGCTGCTGACTGTATCACCACTGCTGAGTGAACCAGACTGCTGGTGCTGGCCAGACGAATTTCACCTACAGACAGCCAGGAGAAGGCAGATGGTTACGGGGCGATTCATTAAAATAGACACAGGCTATTTCGACTAGCAAAGTATCACTGCAACTTGTCATATTTCAGGGTAGAAACAATTCACTACAAGGACTATTTGTTTGTGGCGTTCTATTATTGTACGTTTGACTGTCAGCTTTTTTAATTGTGCAGACAAATATGATTAAAAGTCTATGTCAAAATTTACAACAATGACAAGCTAAATGTTTTTTTCCAAACGCTCTGGCTTCATTTATTTTTCTGAAGCTCGGCAATTGCCGTTTCAAGATTCTATGAACCAAGAGAAGTTTAGTTTCAGAGATTACTAAAGTTAAATTCTCAATAATAAGATAGAGGATAACTGCTGTGGATAGCATGCAGTGTCGGTTCAGCTCACCTCCGCGATACTCAGCTTTCGCCCCGGTGGTGCCGGCTCCACTGCGGATGTTGAGGAATTGCTCTCCAACTTGCTTCAGAACAGAGTGATCAACGCCTGCCGAAAAAGGGGCATCAATGGTTCTTTAGTCATTAAAAAAAAAAGACATTTTATCGTCCATTTCACTCACATTAAAATCATGTTGCAGACTTGTCATTGTGTATGTGATGATACTGTAAAGACCCTTACCCAGTCCAACAAGAGCCATTCTTGCACTTGTGAAATTATTCTGGACGAACTGATGCAGCTGGAAAACAATAACAACATTCAGATTTGAGTTTAAACGCATATATGAACATCGGTCTTGAAGAAGGAACCCGGGGGCTATACTCACATGCTCAGACTGGATGTTGCCAACCATGTGGACTGGACAGTACAGAGAGTTGCACAGGGCGTTCTTGTAGGCGGCTTCATGCAGACCTTCAACCACAGCTAGAAATAAAAGAAAGAGATCACGAACTGCAAGTCTTCTTATATAATGTAACGTAAGGATAACTGACTGTGCAGTGGAGATACTAAATTGATTGAGTTTGTACGTGTTTACTGATATAACGTTAACTGTGAATTTGGCATATTTTCTGACATTTATCAGGGCGAGTAAAGCGGTG
This sequence comes from Macroramphosus scolopax, assembly GCA_901007825.1. NCBI lineage: Eukaryota > Metazoa > Chordata > Actinopteri > Syngnathiformes > Centriscidae > Macroramphosus > Macroramphosus scolopax. The sequence continues at coordinate 7,007 of CAAKHC010013699.1, read as the reverse complement.
GTCAAATGGGAATATAAAAGATTTAGTTGTGTGATCAACAAATGTGAATATTTGTGCTGCAGTAGAAATTAGTGCACACCTATCTGAGCACTCTGTGCTGCCTGGGCCTTGTCCATCTTCATTCTGGGTGTGAGATCTGACACCTCCCAAGGTCGGAACTCTGGGGCTGTTGTCACGTTGATCAAATACTCCATCACTGTGTCGCTGATTAATGAGGAGTCAGAAAAACGTGAGTACAGTGCTATCATTATAACCCCTCTTGCAGCACAATTTGTAAGAGTCATTGTTCCCCCTCTTCTTTTCTGACTCTGTAGGTGGTATAACCTCATGAAACTCACATATCATCTCTCAAGCAGTCAACAGTGTAGATCATGTTCTCTCTGGACGAGGTGACGCTGCAGGGGCACAAATAAGCAAAAAAAAAAAAAGACTGATCAAAACCGTACTTGTATTCAGTGGATCGTTATGACCTTTTTTGGAGGTTACTCACCTCAGGTTGCCTCCAACTGCCTCGATACCGCGGCATATTTTGAAAGCTGAAGCTCCTTTGGTTGTCTGGAAAAAATATAAAAGCAAGTCTGAGATGGGAGGAAATATTCAGGCTCAAAATTAGTATAATATAATAACTTTGTGAAATACATATATTTACTACAAACTAGTACTGCACTACTGACAACAGTTTGTCTATTATAGTCTCTTTGAAGATTTCAATAAATATTTAGTTAATATGTCAGATCATGTGCAAGCACATTTATTTGTGTAATTCTTCATTAATGAGGATGAGGACAGCAAGCTGTAATGTCATATTGTACCAGATTAGAGGCCAGCCGGAGGAGGTGGGTGACCCCCTGGTTGTCAGGAGTCTCATAACGGCAGCCAGCCTTGACGAACACCCCGATCTTGGAGGCTGGGGAATAGTTCTCCAGTGAGGCAATCACTAGTCCACTGGGCAGTCTGGTTACCTGGATGAAAGGAAACGGATGGAGGAAGATCCTGTTAGTTTCATCATTTCTGTCAGGTATACATAGCATTTTTAAATAGTATAAAAAGGGTAAAGGGTGACAACCAAAAAAGAAAGCCTCATTCAGTGTGGGTATATAGGTATAATGTGTCATCTGCGATCATTTGGACATTCAATTAGATGAAAAGACAAACATTTAGAGCATAAAACATAGCCAACATCATTTCTATAGATTCTACAGACTCCACATTATTAATTTTGGTCTCAGCCAACCGAACAATGGCCCCAGCTCAGCCATCCTAACCACTCCCCAACATACATGGACATCCTGGAAGGGGTGGGCAGCCCCAGGTGAGAGCTTGAGACCAGCCAGAGGCTGGGTAAGGGACCATCCTGTTCTGGCAGGCGCAGAGAACTGCCTCTGTAGAAAAGAAAGACAAGTCAACCACCACTGACCTGCACATCCTGCGGCTGAAACTTAATGTGTTCGGCGGCCACATTGACATCCACCTTACGGGCAGCCTGTGCCGCGTAAAGCCTCGTCTGGAAGAAGAAAATGGGGGGGCAAGAAATTACAACTAATGTGCTTCCGGTTCGCCGTTTCATACAGTGTTAATCTGAGGCATGACACATTTTGAAATATTGGGAACTATAACCGTACGTATAAAAAAGTTAATTTAATTTAGTGTGTGCATGCTTTCTGATAAAAGAAAGTTCACAAAGAACTCACTATTAGATCCATTTGGCCTTCCAATAAATCGTATTATCGTTATCAGCGGAAAGAAATTCAACATGGACAGGAAGTCCCATAAGTGCTCAATTTAAAAATGGGAATTTAAACCTCTATGTGCACATTTTTGACAAATGGACACACTCCATCTGATGATGATGACCATAGGATGAAAACAGCTGATAAATGAAAACTTAATCTACATTTTGTCCAGACAATCCTATGCCCCATTAAGGACATAAACAACATACATTAGTAAGCATGTGTGTTTTACAACAAGCACATAAAAACAACTATGCATTTTAGTTGGATACAGGTAGAGCATCATATCAGTTATTTTTGTTTAGAGATTGTCAAAGACGTAGTGAACTGTCACTGGTTGTTAGGATGAATATATATCCTATTCCACATGAGGTAGACTTTGTAACAGTATAAAGAACTGTGTTACAAATAGTATGTGGTCTTTGGCTTACTAAGTAAGCCTAGGTTTGATATTTTACATGATAATAAAGTTGAATACTATAGCTCATACTTGTAAAATGGAAAATGATGGCAAGCAAGCTGCAGAGGTTAAGTTAACAGTGGGAGAACTACACTCACACACATCTATCTATCTATCTATATACATATACATACATGCAAACATACATACATGCAAACATACATACTTAAATACAACAGCCACAGAAACACGAAGCTAGATTACACTTTCCTGAAGTTCAGTATTTCATGTGTATTAGACCCTGGTCTGTCAGTTGGGTTTAGTAGTATTTGTGGACGTATATTGACTCGACCTTTTGGATGTAAATGACATAACGTCAACGTTTTCTGATAGGTAGCCCAGCCCCGCCAGGCTTCAGCTGACTCCGTCCTCGTCTGCTTTTCACCGCAGCTTGACCGGACAGGAGTATGACCTTTTAACCTTCTAACAACCTTAAAAAGAGCGGGGTAGACGGTGACTGGGTGAACAACGGACCCGATACAATTCGTTAGACCAAATCCTTACCGTTAACTGACTGATACCCCGAATCCCCTTCATCTCCCCTCTCTCCTTCAGTCCGGACGATAGAGTAATATGGCTGGCGACAAAGTGCCCTACCCAGCATGCACAGCGGCTTGCTCGCTAAAATTAAGTTCAGCCAATGAGCGGGCGCCCTCTACTGTCACGGAGATGAACTGAGCCTTCCCCTAATTCCAGTGAAATGGTTGAAGTCTGTGAAAATGACTTCCACACTGGAAGTGAAGTAATCATAAATAGATTCCACATGAGAGAAATCAGGAACAGCTGCAGAAACTTTTAGGTTTAGTCCAACCAAGCATCATATGTTCATACAAGTCCAGACAAAATCATAATGCACGTTGTCAGTATGAACTGTGTGTTTCTAAGAGGGTGCAATCATCTCCAAAACGACCCGCATTAAAATAAACCTTAAATTACTTATATATTAACTTGATAATCAGAATGAACTGCAGTGGTGGGCGATGCATTCAGATCTAAGTAAAAACAGCAACACCATTGTGAAAGTGCAATATGCCTTATATCAAAATTACCCTTCATATTATGCAGGAGAATGACAATGTGAGCGATATATTAGGATATATAAAATTTGCGAGTTTATAAAACAGGCTGATGGGTAGAATCACTGCCTCCTACCATGTATTACGACATACAATAAATACTATAATGTATTTAAAACAGCCTTGTCGTCATTCTACACTGTAAATCGCAAACAGTCAAAGGCTGGATCAAGAAGAGAAACAAATTTTTGAAGGGACGGGGCATACAGATAGCGGATAAACTAACAAGATATTTCACACTCTAACAGTAGGTGGTGGTATGCACCTAGAGGTTTTTTGTGACACTCCAGTTTACGGATAGAAGAAGACTGGCCCCGCCCCAGAGCGCATGTCATGAGTACGCGTCACACCACGCGTGTAGTAAACGTTTGGTCTTGCTGCACTCAATAGTACCCATCCGGTTAGTAGAGCTACTAAAACTAAAGCAAAAGTACGTTTCGCGTCCCGCTGCCCTTTCATATCCAGGTGAAAGAAAATAGTCCTCCGTGAAGCATTTCGCCGAGAGGGCCGGAATATCAGAAAAACCTTTAACCATGGTGAGTGTTCTGGACTGAATTAACTAAACTAGCTAACTGCTAGCCATCAGTCTTTCATCCTTGGCGGGTGAATTCTGTCTTTAAAATCCGTGTGACATTATTGTTTTATTTTAATAGCGTTACAGCTTTCAATTGGGTGATTTATATTTTGTTTTGTGTTAACCTTTCATGACTAGACCGAAGCCCCAGTGAATCCAAAGGCCTACCCGCTGGCCGACGCCACGCTGACCAAAACCATCCTCGACCTGGTGCAGCAAGCCTCAAACTATAAACAACTGAGGAAGGGGGCTAATGAAGGTAAGCATAAAGATACACATTACCGGTCTGCAATGTAACAAGCCGGCGAGTTCACATGTAGAATGGCAATGGAGTTATTAACCACTATCGCTGGTGAAATGACGATGGTCTGGAACAGACCACGTTTCTCCGGTCCCTTACATGTGTACACTTAAAACTTGACCTAGAAAACCAATTGAACCTGAAATAGATCATCGCACTCAATCTCTTATTGTAAAGTGATAATTTGCCGTTTGCAAAACTTTGTATCATATAGTATTTAATTAATGTACTTTTGAACTGATTGATTACTTTTCAGTTATAAATCAAAACACTTTCTATAGAACTGTAGAAATAGCTAGAAAACTTTTTTTGAAAAAACAAATTCAGAATGTATAATGTATGTATTTTAATGATTGATTAAAATATCTGTCTTAAATCAGAGTCTGTGTTGGTGTTGTGTCTAGGAATTGCTTCTAAGAACTGACTGGACAGTCCAGTCAAATGGATTACCCCCCACTTGTTCAGGAAATGTAAATATGCTGTACTTATGTTGCTCTGCTTCTTCCCCAGCCACAAAGACTCTGAACAGAGGCATAGCTGAGTTCATTGTGATGGCTGCAGATGCTGAACCACTGGAGATCATCCTCCATCTGCCATTGCTCTGCGAGGACAAGAACGTCCCGTATGTGTTTGTCCGCTCCAAGCAGGCCCTGGGCCGGGCCTGTGGGGTTTCACGCCCTGTCATTGCTACCTCTGTCACCATAAAGGAGGGGTCTCAACTCAAACCGCAGATTCAGTCTGTCCAAACAGCAATCGAGAGACTGCTTGTGTGATTCTTCTTTTTTTCACTGTTGTAACAAAATCTTCTTGAGAAAGAAGATAAATTCCAGAGAGAAAATGCTGTTTTATGTTTGAAACTATTGTCGTGCATGACAAGGAAAGTTTTTATTTTTTAGGGCTGTGTCCACTTCAATGTATCAGTTTGCCATGGCATCCCTAGATTCATAATAAAACATTTTTTATTTAAGCTGTTTCCAGTACATCACTGTTTCATCAGTTTTTTAGTTTTTCAGTGTGTAGTTGATCAATTTTATCATGCGTCCCTTATTATAAGTTGATAAGATAATGCAGACAATTCTGTTGGACTATGAAGTGTGCTGCTGCGGAGAAAGTTTGCTGATTTTCATTGCAAACTGCTTTCGCCGGGACCAGTTGGCATCCAAAACGTCTGCCTCACCCAGCTCAATGTATGAGCTTGACTTAGCTATTTGGAGTCTAATAAGAAAATCATAGTTACAATACACAAATTAAATACTAAAGGCCTCATTGCAAAACTTGGAATATTTGTTGCGTTCTAACTGGCTGATTATATTGTTACAGAGATGCAACAACACGACAAATTATTTTCCCCAGATGTAAGGAACATACGGTACTTGTTTGGTACAAACCACAGCAAAAATATAACATTCTGTGACAATGGAGTGGAAATTATTGATAAAAATATTCCTTAAATATAGTATGCTGTCAATCTGTATAGGACGAGGTGTGTCTTATGTAAATGAATACTAATACATGATATCGATTTGGAGTGACTGCTTCACATGACATGGAAGCTTTGAAAAAAAATGTGTTTTCTCTTCAAATACTGATGGAAAATAAAAAATGTCTTAGCAATACAAAATAGTTGTTCTACAACAGTCCAATTTAAACATTGGCATGTTAAAACGAATGTATGATACATGAAAACCATTTAGTTTCAGTGAGACAGTAATCTAGCAGTGGTCCCTGAATGTACCGGCCGTGGTTGATAGCGGGCGTTCGGAGGTTTGCTGACCGTCGTCTCACTGCTCAAGCTGGGTGAAGGCGCAACGAGAAGCCGCTGGATCCGCGGTAAGGACAGATATTCCCCTCGTATCCAGCGGCTTGTAGTCCTACACCCCTGTGTAGGGTAAGGAAGAGCCTTTAGCAAGTCTCTTCCGGTTGGTTGAGGTGGAATAGTCTACAAAAACGAGTTGAGTGACAAGTTTTAGTCCCATTCCGCTCATTCCGCCACATTTACAGACAAACGGTGCGGCTCTTGAACGCAACCCCGAACTTTGGACCAAACGTTCACCATTACTTCTTCTGAGTGGCGCCTCTGTTGCAGCAGGAGTTATGGCCGGGCCCCCTGTTGTCATTTGGGAGCAGGAAGTTTTGAGTCTGTTAAATTACCGAGATCTAATCCCTCGTCTGGAAGAAGCTTTGGGCAAAGTGTCCAAACGAGACAGTGCTGAGGTGATCCAGCCGGTGCGGACCACCGTGCCCCTGCAGAAACACCGCGGGTACGCGTTTAACCTGAACCTAAATCAAGTGAAATATTCTTAACAAGTGCTGACACTCGTTCACTTGCACAGATTCCTGGGTCTGATGCCCACATACATGCAGAATGACGGAGTCCTGTGCACAAAGCTTGTGTGCTTCTACCAGCGGGAGGAAGGTTCGTCTTTGCCAGCTGTTCAAGCCACAGTGGTGCTACTGGACCCAGAGTTTGGGAATGTGAAGGCTGTGAGTAAAACTGATGTCAGCACGAATCAGACACATTTACCTGCTTCACCCTGTCATTGTGAACATGTTTCCAATCTGCAGGTGATGGACGGAGAGGCCATCACATGCATGAGGACAGCAGCAGTCTCTGCCATCTCTGCTAAGGTTTCCCATTAATGTGTCGCCTGTTTAAACATCTACTCACACTACCAGTTTTAAACTTGCGATGCATTAACTGGGCAACTCTTGGGTTCTTGCTGGTGTGTGTTTCTGCAGCTGCTGATGCATCCTCAAGCAGAAGTGCTGGCCATCTTGGGTTCAGGCAGGCAGGCCCTGAGTCATTACAGTGTCTTCACTGAAATGTTCTCATTTAAAGAGGTACCTGTTAATCACACAAAAC
>CAAKHC010013698.1:67038-109781 GCA_901007825.1 Macroramphosus scolopax | reverse complement strand
ATGTTAATCTTTGCTAATATCCATACTGTGTGACAGTATATGTGAATATTGAACATTGTACTTGCTTTTCTGCCACAGTGGAAGCTGCTAATCACATGACGGAGAGAGTCCAGCAGAGGGAGCTAGAGGCTCAGCCGGTAAAGACTGGAGGCATATCGTACATACAGTCACTATTTATCATGTGTCGTCAATGCTATCATAGAGCATAATTGCATGAATCTCATCGTGCAGACGTCATAATGAGTCCCTGTAGACTCCCTGACATCATAAGCATCATCAGTTCGATGTGTGGATGTGTGGTAAGGGTGTGAATGCTAAAGAACAAAGAAAAAAAATTAACATAGACATACATTGTAACATCTCACAATTCTGTGTTGAAAGTGTGAAATATAAATGAATTACTTAGTGTAATTGTTTAGTGATGCTGTAATCTCAAAATGTTTCCTAAACTTAATCAATGGCAGACAACTACAGAAATGTAAAAATGAAGATCTACTCAAAACACCTGCTAAGATCGTGTTTTTTCATTGTCGTGTGTCCTACCAGAGCACCCAGCTGCAGGCAAACATGGAGCGTTTAAAAGACGAGTGGGCCGACTTTCTGAAAGAGCAGCAGAGATTGAAGGAGCAGGTGGATGAGGAGCATGCCCAGGCTGTCGGACAACTCAGCACTCAGTACAGTGAAAAGAAAAAGGACTTGGACAAGTTGTTACCCTTCTAATCAGTTGATGTTTGAGAGGGATTAAGTGAACAAACTGGTCCTTTTTGTTACTACATGAAGTATGTTTTGTGGACATGGAGGACATTCACATGTTTGCTGAGTGTGTGTGTGGTCATTGCCAGAGGCCTGCTCTGCTTGTGCAGAATGAAGTTGTTGGCTTTGATTAATGTACTTGGTAGTTGGCAGAAAAAAAAGCATAAAACGTTGGTTCAGCTCTTGCACACGTCTTTTTCCAAATCATAAAATTGTAAGTGATTAACAATGTGGCATTTTCACAGGCCATCAAAATCACAGTTTGCTGTCTGTAGGACATGGAATATGCTCAGCAAGCGAAAGGTCTGGAATATGTCATTTTTAAACACATGAGAATTTGATTGTTCCTTGGCCGTGAAGTGTTCAACATTTCCAGATTTTTAATGGATGCCTGCCTGAAGGGTGCTGATGATGAATTTGCATCAGAGTTTGGCAACAAGGGGAGATATTCCATGCATTGAAAGTAAGGTCATTAAAGGTTAGAAAAGCCCCTCTGAGCAGGAGTGTTTAACGCACAGGTCGAGTGTTGTAGAAATGAGCTCAAACAGAACAAATCATCCCTCACCAGCTCTCATATGTTTGGAAAATTTGACCTCTGACATTAACTTCAAGTAAACCAAGTGTCTTAACTTTCATTATAAAAGGCCTTTGCTGAAACCAGCATGACTGATCAGTAGCAGCTGGTTTCTGTTTGCTTTACCACCTCAAATCGGACTTTAATGAGTAACCAATCCAATATTTTTATTGCTGTTTAAACTGAAAAACCAGGAACATATGACAGGTTTTGGTCTTGTAGTTTTCATTTTCTTCTGGTCAGGCAGCATCCACATTTCACCTAAAGAATGATATACTCTATATGTGTATATATATATATATCATTGATGACTATCATGAAAGATATAACTTCTATTCATTTCTGTTGTGCCTTTTTATTAGATAGGACACAAATAAAGGCATATGTTACAGTGTAAAGCCTCCGTTTTAAAGTACTTATCATAGTTGTATATAAAGTACAGAGCAGAAGTTAAATCATCTGACCCTGAAGCTGAGCTCTGTTAAGATACACCAACAAGTCTTTTGTTTTCGCTCCAGACAATGGCGGGTGGCTGGACAGGTTAATGGATGTGTGGGCACACCGGGCACATTCCTGGCATGGCTGGGAACTGAGTTCTCACTCAACGTAATAGAACAAATATTTATGATTCCGGCCTCCACATCCCCGACACACACTCCTTCAAGTTGCACAGACGCCACACTGTCCCATTGTTATCTGAAGAAGCAGGTTTGCACGTCACCTCATCCATCAGTTGAAGTAAAATAAAGCTTCTGTAAGAAAAAAGCTGAAGAGAAGCTGATTTGCAGCTTTTTTCCATTTGGATAGCAGTGACTTGTCTCTCCTGCAGCTCTCATGAGAGGCCACACTCGTGTGTGTGTGCGTGCGTGCGTGTGTGTGAGAGTAGGTGGAGGACATGGAGGCTGGCATGTCACTCGAGATCAGAGAGGGAGCAGACGTGCCAGCAGATGTTTAGAGGCAAGGGGCCAGCGCCAGTCTGCCCTGTGTACAATATGTTTGCCTGTGTGTTGGTGTGCATGCCTTCTCTCCGTCTTAGTGACGAGCCGCAGCTGTCCAATGTGGAGACAGCCCATCATCAGCTAACGAGGAGTGACAATACGGAAACGTGGCCAGACTCTGCCAGCGAGGCACCTTTTCATCTGCCCGTGTTTATTTTTCGGTTTCATTGGCAAGACAGAACAACAGTCAGAGTAAACGAAAGGTCACCGTTATATGAGTGTTGCCGATTCATAAGTCCAGAATCAAATTTTAAACTTGACTGCTACTTCATCCTGTTATTCACCAGTAGAGGATCTGTATCTGTTAAAATGAGTTTTGACTGGCTGAATGTTGTCAATGAATTCAAGTCCTTTGGGGGATACAAGGAGATATTTGACATAAACATAACGAGAAAAGCCTCCAGTGTTCCCTGGCTGTTTGTACAGAAACGCTCACTGACCCGAGCAGACCGGAGCATGTAAGGCGACACGATGTGCAGGAACTGGCTGGTCACCAACTGAAACCTCCCGTTATCTTCTGCCCCGGCATGCTGCCTCATGTCTCTGGAAGGTTCTTCCTGTTTTTAAGGGTCAGCAGTGCTCACGGTCCACAGAGCTGCCGGTGCCAACATAAATGATGAAGGAAACCGGCAGCATCCAGATGGAGCCCCTTTGGGCAAGGGACAGAGATAAGGAGAGCATGTTCGTTAATACAACCTGAAGAGAGGTCCCCACGTCCACCGGAACTTATTGAAATATATCCCAGACGGGGACGAACGTGCTCATAACAGAAAGTAAGTTAATCTACCAGAGAACAGGGTCTGAGGTAAGTAACGTTATTCATGCTAGAGGGGAAGCCTACCTGGAATAACATATAAAAGAAGGGGTGTATATGATTGTCATACACTTGCACAATGCAAAGTCTATACTTGGTTTATCAGCTGCGTGAAACTACAATAAGCTTAATCATTATATGTGTTTATGAGGTTTACTGTGCAGCCTCCTAAAGGCCCATCGTCTCTTCTTTGTTACTTTTTAAAAAGGTACAACAGTAAAGTTGCTGTGAGGCTTGAACCTCCTTAAAGAAATAATACACATGACCTCAAGGGACTGCTACAGTTCCTAAGAAGGTGACAGCAGACTTGGCCTTTCCGAGCCTTTTCTCTTTGGTATTCACCTTTCAGACCAGCCGACAGATGAGAAAAAGCAGGTTTAAAGGGACACAATTTAAGTGTTTTGTGTTGGAACAATGGGAAGTGAGGTATTCATTCACCCGAGCGTTCCTGGCAGCTTATGAGAAGTTTAGCCTCTGCGTGCTCACTCCATTTTTCTTTTGTGCTACGGGATGGGCCCCTGTTACTCAATTACTGAGGGTCCGAAATGAAAATGCCGATGAACAAAAACACCGTGCTTCCAAGTTAATAACCCAGCATAACAACACCCCAGGGAGCCGGTGATGCTTCCTGGGCGGATGGTAATGAAGGTGGTGATATGAATTCTTTGGCAGCAGCAAATGTTCACCCTGTGATCGCGAAATGAGGGAGGGAGTGCCCTCAAAGCTGCAGTTAAAAAAAAATTAAGAAATTGATATTTCTCCGAGGGAAGGTTTCAAGGTACGCTGGAGAGTCTCAGACAGACTGGCAGCTTAGAAAATGAGCACTGGGTGGCATATAAAAAGCAATCATTGGAACGAAATGAGTTTGAAATTACATGTTCCAACTTTCACTATCAATGCCGGCGCTCCCTGTTTAACAAGCGCTGATATGCTGCCACGGTGAAGCCTGACACTCAGAAACATCAGGTTTTAGAGAGTCTGCACCCTAACGTCCATCAAATGACACCTTCAGACCAGGTCTCTTTGTTTGATAAACACATATTCCACTGCCATCTTTGGTGCAATAGAAGCCCATCTAATTAGATTAACTATTGTTGTGGGTCTGTTCAGCTTCATCAGACAGTCTGACTAATACAGTGACTGCGTGTTCCCACCAGGTCTGCCAGGTCCAAGAAATACAGATAAGAGTCCAGCAACAACAAACACCTCCCTCAGTCAATCACAGGGCAAACAATAGCCAGAGAGGATGCTGATCTGGGCTCTCATCAGCCGGCAGCCACCAGCAGCAACAAAAAGCTTCTAATAGAGGAATGTCTGGTTTCACTGGCAAACACATACCTTTAGTCATTTTCCCTGCGTTCCATACCAGGTACTTTCCTACTGCTCTTCCAGATTATTGTGTTCTTAATAACAGCAATCTGTAACACTGTATGGTACTTTACTTTGTCCTGATGTTTCATGTTGCCATTTCAAAAAGGAAGTTGAATGTTCTGTCCCTAATGTTTGACTTTTTCTTCAAACAAAAAACAAACACTACCTGATAAAGCTAATTACAGTCAAGGATGTGACGGGGCAATACGCTGCCAATGTCAGCTGGCCAGCTAAATGGCCTAAAACATGCCTCACAAACAAAGCAAACTACATTATATTGCAGTAAAGGAGGTCGGACATGGTATGATGTTCATGTCTGTAATACTTTCTAACAGAACGTACATAAAAAAAAAAAAGCTTGCATCTGCGTTCAAAGTCTGTCTGGACCTCCATTTTTTCCAGACGCTCAGAGGGCACTCAGAGATTTACTGGTGAAACCGACCATGGCTGTTTGAAGGCATCTCAATAGACGGGAAGTAGAAGTTTGGTTGGTTTTGAATAGACCTTAGTGCCTCGATGTCTGACAAGGGAAAGCAGAGAAAACAGGGAAACCCAATTGGAAAACTGTAACAGGAACATTCATACAGACAGAAGTCTGGTTGTGGATTGAAGGTTAAAGGCCATCGAACAGAGACGGCTTGATTCACACTGAGATAATGCAGTTTGTATAAAGAAAAACTGAGACTTGACATTTTAACACTCACAATGTCCTAATATGCTATTGTTCTCTGCACAAGTGTCATCTGGCCAAGACCAACATTGTATAAACCACAGCCGTGCCCACAGAGCTTTTCCAAGGGAATATTTCCAACGTCAGCATTGTTAGCAATTCTATAAAGTAAAACCGATATCGCTGTAAAAACTTCAAAACAGTCCATGAGTTCATTAAACCGGACTCCATTCTCAGTGAAACAGCACAACAGGTGGTTTTCCGATCTGGACAAGATGTTTGCGATGCTGACTTATCAGCTCCAGCGTGCTGTCAATCACTTGACATCCCCGGAGAAAAATAAAAGATGTCACATCAATCAAATCTAAATGCACACGTCTAGACAGTGAAACGATTGAGGGAAATGTAAAGTAGACCAAGAAAAATGTGAATTGGATGTACCTCATAATGACCGTGGGATTCTTTCTTAGACTAGACAGAATCCCTCTCAGCTCATGATAAATGATCGGCATCTTAAAAAGAGGATTATCCCTAACCTTTCATAGTTTTTTTCTTTCATGGATCCAAGCCAAGACAAAGACAAGCATGTGAACATTTCACCAAGCTAACTAAGCATAACACTGTAAAAAAAAATGCTTTTGTCCCATTGTTAAATTCGAGAAGGCTAGACCCAAGACAGTGGAATTTCTCCCTCCTTGAATGATCCCATGATGAGATCTCCAAGGAGCATCTAATATCCCACATACCTCAACCCCTGAAACTCAATAAATCAATCAGTTGTGCTTTACAAACCAGGGAGTGTGTTACCCATTCAGGACACAGCGAACCCCTGCTGTGGATCACAGCTAAACACCACTGTGACTGACAGAACAATGAGAGAGACGAGAGACGGAGGAACTGGGGTGCATTAATCCATGAGTTGTTTTGTGTGAGTGCATACATTTTTGTGCTGATGTGTAGGTGTAATTTTTGTGTCTGTGTGTGCATTTGTATTTGCACCCCTGGAGCAGGTCCAGCACATGAGCCCCCATCAGAGTGAGTCAGACTCTCATCCCGGCTTTCTCCAGGGATTCCCTGGCTCTTGGCAGAGGAATGCATAGGAGTTGGCTCCTTCAATAAAGGCAACTTTCTTTCAGGGGCCTGAGACGGCCCTGGGCTTTACTTTTCATCCTTTCCCTCGCCTGTCTCTCGAAAGCGCACTGCTGCTGTTGCTTCGTTCCAGATGTAATGTTTCAGCCTTGAGCAAAAGAGAAACATGCAGAGGGAAGGCAAAGTCCAGTGACAGGATGTTGCACCTAATGCATGCCCATGTCAAGTACTGGGTATCTGGACATCCTGCTATGTATCAGCAGGGTTTTATTCAGCAGATAATGGAGATTAACATGATTAACCCTAACACAGCAGGGCTGGGGCTTTTCAAAATTAAGAAATTCGCACATGAGCACTTCTGAAGTGATCCCTAGATAAAACATGTCACGTTTGATTAGTCCATGAATCCAAAATTGTGAAAAAGTTTTGTCTTCCTGGGAATACCTCCTGGATTATTCCTGGCCAGCAGCAGTGACTTCCTCGAGTCTTGCCATCACTGGTTTCCAGGCAGCAAGCGGGACTTAAAGAAGTCACTTGGGTTTTTGTATATAGCAGTAAAGCTACTGCTGGGTGAGAGTGATCACTGACCAGGATCTTCACGGCACTGTACTAGAATTACACAACAACCAGTGAAGAAGCCCAGACGGTGACTTTCGCTCACACCACCTCCACTTCCTAATCTTGCCTCTCCTCAATAAAAGCTCACATTAAATAATCTTATATGGTTCACCTTGACTGAAATGTTTCCTATTTCACATCCATATTGAGTTCCATGATATTCTAATAAGACTGTCTGCATCACAAATGACTCGATACTGTGAAGTCCTTTTGACTCACCTTTGCAGTAGATGTCTCCCCCTCTTCCTCTCTGTGGACCTCCACCCTGACTCCTACAGGTCAATGGGGAGGTGGATTGTTTATTGTTTAGTGTATTATTATTAACCACTGATGATAATGATACGTGAATGAGCTAAAAACAAGTGACAGAAATCAACATCATGCAAACAATTGAATTTAGTGCACTAGCGAGGTTTTTATTTGTCAAAACAGGGAGTGTCTGGTTCATTAGTTACATGGACTCTCAGCTGTTAGCTGGAGCTAACTGATTGTTACTACCAGCAGTGATGAGGACTTACTTCTTGAAAAACTTGCCTACATCGATGCTTCAAGTTCTCCTGAGCTGCTCTCATCAGTTGGCTGTGTAGCTGCACTGGAGGTGAGGTGAGCTGCCGGTGGAGTGCAAAGGTAGCAGTGAAAATATGGACTGGATCGTCATTCATGTGGGCTTTCTCTATATGAAGAAGCGGAATGGACTTGATATGGAGCACGGACGGGGCTCTCTGTCTTATCTTACACTGTGAAGTGAAGGGGAATAGACAAATTAAAAAAACACCAAATTATTGGTTTAAGAATATTAGAGGGAGGCTACAGCCACCCAAAAATAGGCCTAACAATGCCACTGGTGTCAAGGCTAATGCTAGCCTGTGGGGCAGCTCTCTCTGACAGAACCTGTCAGTATGCTGTCATGCCGAAGAGAAAGTCGGTCTTTATTCCAGGTGGCTTCCTCCTTCCTTTGCAAAGTACCTGGCTGCACAAATGCTGCGTTGATGACTTCCAGTGTATTGAAAGATGCACTAGGTAGGTGTGTTAAGCGCTTAAATTAATATTCCCTTATTCTATTTAAAATTTAAAACACATGTGCAAATGCATGCAAATGCAGTATAATTAAGTGTTCTGGTTTGGGGGGTTGAAAATAGTCAAACCAGAGGTAGCAGGATTTTGTAACTTTTGACAAGAGGAAGGCTAACTGGCTAAGCTATCTTGCTACTGACTGTAGTTTCATATTTAACGGCTCTCCTGGACATGTTTCCCAAAAATGTTCGCAAGGTTCACACCACCACCTGTTCATTCCGAAGGAATCTGCAGCATAATGAATCAGCAACATTTTCTTGTTCGCAACTTCGAAGCCCTGACAACTACCTTCAAATGATCCATTCAAACACATAAATTTGGAATTGCACTCATTGCTCTGCACACGGTGGTGTCGTTGAGGTCTTGCAGATGGTGTGGCTGGAGTACAACTAAGCTCTTTCACAGCTATAATTCGAGTGGATGAAGTGGTAAGGAGTGGGGATAGATAAAAAGACAAGAACTACAAAAAATGAGGGAAAGCGAGACAGGAAACCAAATAGATATGGTAAAGTAAGAGGATAAAACTGAAGATGTACACTGGGAGTAAGAGTGAAGAAAGAGCAAATGGCAAGAAAGACAACATTGAGAAAAATCAAGAAAGGGAAAGAGAGACAGAATCAAAGGCAAGGAAGAAGAATAGAGATGGAAGGGAAAGACGTAGGGAAGGGAAGAGCTGACCCTGGCCTGCAGATCAAAGAAGGCAGTGAGCAGCAGCTCCAGGCCAGCCCCAGCAGCACCTGCTGCTGCCCACCAGCCAAGTCAAACTCATTATTCCAGCAGACGCACTGCTTAATGGCTTCTGTGGACGGACCTTTACTGGACCGTTGGCCGCCCCGCAGATGCTCAGAGGTACACTCACTCACGCACACAGTCCCAAAAGTCGACCATACAAACAGACATATCTAACACACACTTTCCTATGTGTGATCCATCGGCTCATTTTATTGCACACCTGCTGAAATACGGACAAACCCAGACACCTGTCAGAACCATGAACTCACTTTAGGGCGGATGAAACATACGTACAATAAGACCCACATTTACAATAAAACCTTAACACCTGGGTCACACATTGTGCCCGTCTGCCCACTCTAATACAGCACTCTTTTAGGCTCGTTTCTGCAGCAGGGGACAAATCATCCTTAGAAAAACAGTAAACATCTGTTTTGTAACTTGGCCACCTCTCACTGGCAATGTCAGCCTGACCTCAACGAGGCTGGGCCCCTTTTTACATTTTCCATGAGAGCAAGTGAGAGGACCAGTGAGTGGGTGACAGCATCTGTAATTTCTTTTCGTAAGCTGGGAAAAATAAAAACAAACCTTGACGCAATGAAGGCAGGTACTAGGGGCCACTCTTAAAGGGTCTTGCAGCATGTCCAAAAAGAATAAAACCATGGACAGTGTTTGCATACAGCTTGAGCTCCGACAAAGTGAAGCCTCATCGGTTATTGAAGAGATTTATGGCTCGCCTCATATGAAATACTGTCTGCTGAATTATTACTTTAGAGCCTCATGTTCTTTGTAGCTTGAAGCCTTCATGGCAGACGCTTGATTTAAAGGTTGTCAATGTTACTTGGATGCAGCATGCATGTGAAAGTAAAATAGCTATGTCATACTCTATTGATCTTTAAAGGGAAAGCCTGTTTCTATTTGAGATCCGGGCTCAGCTACAAAGCAGCTCCCAAGGAGCCGGTAGGGATTTGATGTCAAGACATTTTGGCAGAGGAGGTCCTCCAGTGTGTGGGCTTCAAGAAGCTCTCTGCTTCAGAAATGTTAATTTGTGTGACATATCATTTGATAATGCTGAGGGTGGTTTAATAATATTTCACTAAACCCTTTGGTAAATTGTATTATGAAAGACTTTTCCATAAACATATCCATACGTAATTCTATTAAGTGATGCTGAATGCGAACATTTAAGGATTTGAAAATGTTGAAGTCTTTAAGGCATTGTGCCATATCAGTAAGTGTCTTTGTCCTCAGGGCTAGATGGATCCTTTGGAGTGTTTTCTGACCGCTTGGCGGCGCCATACTTACAAGCATCATCAACCACAAGGAAATCTGAAGAACAGATTCCCGTCTCTCATCACAAAGTAAAGAATACATGGGATGATTGCCAAGCAGATGATGTAGTAAACATTAGATTGTGGTTGAGGCCCAAGCGAAAGCTTCATGACAATGTCATTTATTAGCACCGTCTATAAATAGAGATGCTGCACGAAGTTGATGGTGTTTATCCAGTATAATAAGTTTTATAAAATATACTTGTTGAAGTTGTCTCTCTATAGGAAATAAAAGCCATAAAAAGTTTAGCAACCTGCAAGAGCATCAAGTTCTGCATGAATTTACTGGGGGTATGATTTGCTGATAAAATGTCGGCTGCACATCGATATAAAACAGCTCTGTGAGTCTGTTATTATACGTTTTCTATTTAAGCATATTACACGTACAAGCCTTGTGTGTTGGCTTCTTCACATACATTGCTGTTGATTTCCGGTGTTAGATTTTGAGTCTTTTACCATGCACAAGGTACGTTTTATTGATATGGGGGAATTTTATGATAGCAAAAGGTCGACAGTTCCATCCCCTGGACTGGAATAAAAACTGTGGATGGGGCGAGATAAGAAGCGTTTTGCCCTCCCCCAGCATTCCAAAAGCTGATGTGCCGTTGAGCAAGTTACTGCTTACTCCCTGGCTCCTGCTCCCCGGGTGCCACTAACTGACTGAGCAATTCTCCAATGTGTGTGTGTGTGTGTGTGTGTGTGTGTGTGTGTGTGTGTGTGTGTGTGTGTGTGTGTGTGTGTGTGTGTGTGTGTGTGCACTCATTGTGTGTTTGCTTTTTCACTGCCTATGATTCGGTCAAAATTTCCGCTTGCGAGATTGATAAAGTATAATAAAATAAAATATTTTTTCGAGCAGCAGCAATATTCAACCTGTTTACTGCTTCAACATGTTTCCAGTAGTGGGAAAGCAGATGACCCGGTAAGTGCAGAGTCTTCGTGGGAAAATATGACAATTCCAATACGGAAGATGCCTAGATAGACTTAGCACAGCGTTATTCATCTGCCAGAGTGGTGGAAGAGAAAAATATTTGGGATACAGCGGGAGTTGCCATGGCAGCCCCTTTAACCAATTCTAATATCCTTCCTTCTTCATTAATCCTCTTCCTGTTCTATCATCATCCCACCCCTTTCTCTCCTCTTTCCTTGCCCTCTTCCTTTCATGTAGCACTTTGTGTCATTCTATCACCTTCCATCTCCCCTATTCTCCTTCTGTTGCTCACCTAACTTCCTCTCTTCCTTTTACCCCCCAGATGAAAATACGAGGTGCTTTCCAATTTCCATCCTTTAATGTAAAGGCTTCCAATCGTGGGAGAGCCCTTATCCAGTGCAGGTGTCTGCTGCAGTGTCTGCAAATGACATTGGTTCCCCTCTGTTGGTCGTATCCTGTGTCCCGGATATGATACTGCCATGAGTCTCTGCGTTCCTCATGGAAACACATCTGGCTTTGAATTGCCTTGTGTAGTTGTGGGAAGATGGTGCTAAAAGCTCTTTTAGAAAGCGAAGAGTACTACTAGGTATTTCCCAGATGTTAGCATGACAGACTTGATGTTTACATGACAGAATTAGAAAAGGAAGTATTCTTCCTCAGGGTTTCTCAGCACAAATTTGAAATGGATACTGTTTGTGTAAAGGAGTCCACAGCCAGACTACGATCAGTACTGTGCCTACCATTTATATTGATTATATAATGATCAGGATTTAATGTATTGAGGAGTGACAGTACAGTGAGACTATATACAGCAGATCTGTCAGAGCACTTTCAATGATGTTACTACTTAACACAGTTCATTCTTCATTCAGTAACTTTAAACAAAGGAAGTTCTTGAGTTATTGTTCACACTTTGTAAAAGGGGCAGCTGTGGCCTAAATGTTAGATAAGCAGGTTGGTACCAGCAAATGTGGCCGGGCGTTAATGAAGGAACGGAGCTTTCCCCCCCCTCAACATTAACAGCTGAAGTGCCCTTGAGCAAGGCACCAAAACCCCCGAACTGCCCCCTGGGCGCTTTTCAAAGGCTGCCGTCTGCGGCGATGTGTGTGTATGTGTGTGCTCACTGTGTGTTTACATGTGTGCACAAGAAAGTACATGTAGTGAGGACACAAAGAGTACACGGGTGAACAGCTGTTCGATTCCCGTTTGCAGCCAAAGTTTCACATTTGCAAAAGCGATTGAAGATCGTCTTTTCATCATTATTACCTTTCGCTGATGTTCAGTTCCATGAGGCTGTGGTTTGGTATGCTATGTCACATCACGTTGCTTTACATGGATTTACAAGGAAGTCCATGTAGTGAGGCCGGTTGGGTGGTGGTTGGGTGGTGACCAACAGTGGACGGGTGGAAACCCAATCATGGACTTTGTGGCTTCACATACAGGTCATCTGATTTACTCCTTTTATCTGATCATGATAACTACGATCGATAGAGGGAAACTCTCATGATGCTCATGATTACAACTGATAACTGCCATTTAATGGGTGGATAATATCCAATTCCACTGACAAGGGCCTCCTCTCTGTTATTCACTGTCTTTCAGTTCACACCTTCACTTTGTTTGCCACCTGCAAACTTGTGCACTGTCAGCCACTATAAGAAATTAAACACAATGTGCAGGTCCCCAGGACCTATTAATCTTTCTTTTTCTTATTACACCGTGCTATAGCTGGCCTGGCAAGGTGCCTAGCCATCAATAATATGTAACCAGGAGACACCCACAAGTATGTGGCCTCCATTTCTCAGGCAAAATGTAAAATGTGTCAGCAGCAATTTGGTCATTCACAACAGCTATATGACATGTTGAGATTAAATAGTGATGTGTGGTTATTGGCCCACCATGGAAACAATACAGCCCCGTTGGGAGAATTGGGTCTGTGTGTAGATTTTTTTTTTTATCATGTGCAGAAGTCAAGGAAAATAATCTCATATATCATTTTCCACCTCCAATTAACTGTAACAGCAATTGTGTTTCCCTGAGCAGCAGCAGGAATGTGAGAGGGTAGCATGAACTGTTGGGTGCGAGTGGATGTTGAGGCCATTTCTTGATACCATAACTCAAATTAACTTTAGTGTTCTTGTACTGCCGATGCCTTCTTGTCAGCACGTTGCACTAATTCAGAGCAGGAATATAATAAGATCAGTAATAACACTCCAGACTGAAAAGACACTTGATGTTAAATGTTTGGATTTGTTCGTTTGTCCATTGTTCTTTAAAGTGAAAGTGTGTTTGGGTTTTGATGGCCAGAGGTTAAGGATCACCAGTCTTGTCAGCATCAATTATCTGAGTGATCTGTATGTGTGTGTAAAAGTTGGATGTCAATCACTTTCTGGACACCAGCAGGGCAATCTCCTGACACAAGTTGCAAGTTGAAAAATAACCAACACACGCACTGAAAGAACTTCATAAACACCTCGGCCTGTGATGTATATATCCAAATTCAGAATCCTGATGGTGCATGGTAGAATCATTTTCACCCAGTATCAACATATAGACAGTCAAGAGAGCCTGGTTTTATGAAAGAGCTGCTGAACTGTGACAGTCTGGAATAACCGTCTAAGGTACCGTAGTGCTGCTCTGGGCGACACCTCCGTCTGTTTCCATGCTGTAACGTCTTCCTTTCCTCTTCCCACTCTTCCTGTTGTCCAGATGAAAGAAAAAAGGAGGATGATTAAAGAGCAATTCTGACCGCTGTCCCCATTTGGTTTCATGAAATCATCAGTATATTAAGACGAGAGGATTATTTGCCAAAGAGTTGTCAATCCAGACAGCCAGCAGGTACTTGGGACTGTGGGAACGGACGCACACACAGACACTCCACCGGGGGAATATAAGCATGATTTATATGTCCTGTCACCATTACGCAAGGTTACAACCCCCACGAGAGGCGCTATTTATCCAATATAACAAATTGAATTAATTATATGTTCCCACTGTTCCCATCTTTCCAGTCATGATGAGGAGGCAACTCTGACTCATATCTGACCATCGGCCTAGAAAAACCAACAGTCCATCTGTCATCCAAACCTGCATGAATGTGACACCTGAGCTGTGGTACCTATATTTTTTACATTTAGCTAAACCTGTTAATCGTGAGACTATCTTCAGAATATTTCATCCTTTCATGGTTGTCTTAATACATTTCTAGTGATAGGATTTCTAAGAATTGCCAAATTGTTTTAGGAGCACAGCTTTTAGCTGTGTGGGAAATTTGCAAAGGCTGACAAAAAACACATTAAACTAACATATTGGACCATTTATAATCAACCAATTAGGCTTTTCCAAACTCAGCTGGAGGTGAACAAAATCTCCTAAAAGTATTTTATATTATATCTTAATGAGACATATTTCACTGAGCTGCCCAGTATGACTTCATCAACTTTCCTTTAATAGATATCATATGTTGGAAATTTTGTTCAACCTCACATTCATCATTTTAAATGCACTGCAAAACTATGAGTCTACCTTTCTATAAAATGTTAAGCATAACTGTTTGGGCGTCCTGTTGCAACTTTTCTCTTTTGGTTGACTCTCAAAGCTCCCATGTGATTTTCTGATACAGCTGCAAGCTCTAAAAGTAACTGTAGACAACCTGCTACACAGTTAGAAGCTTACCAGTGAACAAAAAGGGAGCATTTAGCAGCTAGAGGGACAAATATTTCCCTCAGGATGTGATAGAGACCAAAACAAGTGAATATTGGATGCAAACTCTAAATCGCCTTCTGAACCAAACAGGCTTCCATACTTCATTCAAGAGTGGCACTTCTCCGAACCTGTCAGGTTGCTAGAGTTGCAAAGCGTTTTCTGCCATAGATCTACACCAAATCCAGACACCGAAGCCACCTGCAATAACAGGAATCCCCATTTGCCTGTGTCCCATCCAGACTGCACATTCTGTCGGACCGCAGCTGCCAGAGGGGCGTGCTCACTCAGAGACCATCTTTTTCACACCGGCGGCAGGGACACCCACAGGGACAGACTCACCATGGCGTCAGCATTCACTTGCACACCCGTTATATTGTCTTTTATTTATTGTTCACTGCTGTTTACTGGGGTGTTTTGCGATGCTGATGCCGAAGAAGACGAGCATGCTAAGCACACATACACGGTGGACATGTTCAACGAAGCGGTGCCCACTGCACCCCACTTTGTCATGTTTTACGCCCCTTGGTAAGTTAACAGTTCATAAGTTTTTGTAAATTACGTTAATTTAATGGCAATAACGTTGGTTTCAACGTCTTCCGTATACACTGAAAATTGTCAAACCGGCGTGTAAAGTTAAGCGTCAAATCAGGGTCACCCGGCAAGTTAGCAAGCGAGCTAGTTAGCAGTCAAGCTAGTTCTCAGTACTTTCCGTGCGTTGTGCCGGTATGTTTAGCTTTGATGCTCACTAGCATACCGTTAGCCAAACAGTTAGGCGTCTGCAGTGGACTGAAGCTCTTTTCTAGTGCACCTTGGTATTAACAGTTTAAGCACTTGGTTAGCTTTGGAAATTCAACGGATTGCTTTCTAGCAAACACAGACCCGGCAGTTTTATAATTAAATGTAGCACTCAAGTCCAAAGTTGTAGGCTTGGAAGCTGTGCTTACGTGGCACGCACCGATTGACTGTCAGTGTTTCCAAAAATCAGGTTCACGGACACTCCGAGGTCCTTCTAAGGGATTCCAGTAATTCTGAACTATAAGCGTGGATTAGTGTAGTTAATTCATCGCAGAGATTAGGTTTATCTCAATTAACTTTAATGTCTGCGAAGTAAAGTAGACAACATAAAGATTAAGCTCTTTGAAATCCAACTCTTCCCTCCTCTCTACCCTCCTCATCTTCTGGAGATTCCTGAGACCAAATATGCAGACGGCTATTGTTCACCTGGACGTTATAGCCTGTCTTGCATCTCTGTATTCTACCTAATTACTGAAACAAAGCAGAATTTTTATTATTCCCCTTTCTCTGTATTTCTTTTAACTTGGATTCACAAATGTTTTGTGCCCATACGCTGTGTATATAGATGGACTACATGTCTCCCAATGAAAAAATAATATAGTTTCTGCCACTTATGGAAACGTGTTGCGGTGGCAGTAGACTTACTGAGGTGTCCCTCTCCCCAGAAATGCTCTCGAATTCTTCCTGGGGTTCCCATGATCCCTTCAGCATGTTCTTGGTGTGCCGCAGATCACCTTACCACACCACATGCTCAAAACACCTCCAGCAGGATGCATCCTGTATAGATGCCCATACCAGCCTAGCTGACTCATTTCCACTCGAAGGAGCCGGGGCTCTACTCTGAGCTCCCTCCGGATATCTGAACATGTCACCCTATCACTAGGCAGCGCCCAGCCACCCTATGACGGGTCAGCAATCTTAGGCATCTCAAACATATCAAAATGACGAACACTTGAACATAAATCAAACATCAACGAGAAAAGAACTACAGAAGAAGACAAACATTTGGGAAAAATGTATTTAGTTTGCACTTAGATTTTTTTGTTTGGCCCATATCCCGTCCTCTAACATGAAGGGGATGAAGTTTATGACCTTTATTGCAGTCGGCAACAAGAGAGTGATCGAGAGGTTGACTTTGTGCAAGTTGTCTTGTTGTTCATCTTAGTATGCAGCCTCTGGTATGCACATCGCCGCAATCTTACCTACTTGTCCCAGCAGGCCACCCTTTTTAAGAAAAAATAACTGATATAACAAACCCACACTTCTTATGATCCGTATCTCTATTTCCTTTGAAAACATGGTAACTTCAGAAAAGTTGTGCGCTAACAGCCGACAGCAGTTTGTCAACAAGGATAACTGCCTGTACACATAAGTTGTCGGCCAGGTCAGGATATATTTAAGCTTCCAGACCAGCTACCATTGTACACTGACTGTATTTGTACCACTGTTGTGTCCAGGTGCGGCCATTGCAAGAGGTTACAGTCGACATGGAATGAATTGGCAGAGAAATACAACAGCATGGACGAGCCCCCGGTGTACGTGGTGAAAGTAGACTGTGTTCAGGACACCAAGTTCTGCTCCAATGCCCACGGCGTTAGAGGTTACCCAACGTAAGTATTAGAATCACACCAAGTATCGTATCTTGATTCCATAATTAATTAATCCATACTAATTAATCTGTGTTCATGTTATCAAACTGAGTCTTTTGTCCAAAAGGAACAGAATTCAGAAATTGTTGCAATTAAAACACGGTTCAAAAACTGAACTAAATTGGCATTTTTTTGACAGCTAGGACCTCTAATCATGTAGCACCTGGAATTATCAG
Organism: Macroramphosus scolopax; assembly: GCA_901007825.1. Classification (NCBI taxonomy): domain Eukaryota; kingdom Metazoa; phylum Chordata; class Actinopteri; order Syngnathiformes; family Centriscidae; genus Macroramphosus; species Macroramphosus scolopax. The sequence goes on along the minus strand of CAAKHC010013698.1, from coordinate 92,504 downwards.
ACCAAGACCACTGACATCGACTGATTTCACAGCTGATTACTATAACATGTTCAAAGTAGTTTACAAATTGTCAGAGTGAAACTGTGTTTTACCCAAGCTGTTATTAGCCTTCACTCATTTGCCTGGCCGTGATGCGTGTCATCCATCCTCCTCGCCCTGGTTGACACAGCATGGCTGATCCGCTCATTATTTCATCTTTAAAGTTGACTTGCTGTCATGGTGACGGAAGACAAACAAGACTTATTTAATCAGCTTGGCAGTTTTATTGCGCCTATCATAACACAGATAATGTTTGTTGACTGTTTGCTCTATTGAGATATAATGAACGGTCGTTCGTGGCCGTGGTTGCTAATTTCAACGTTGCTTATTTGCTATCGTCTGCAATCTCCGAGATGAGTCTGACGTCGGCTCTCTGACCCTTCTGAGCAGTGGCGCTCACCTGTCTCGGCTGATCACATGAATTCACTCGTGGTGTGCCTATACTGTTAAACAGACCCGGGACTTGACCTGAACCGGATTGAGAATATAGAACTTGGATCCAAACCCACACAGGGACGGGTCGGGGTGGACACATGAAGACGTCTACTAAAAACATAAACCGCCGTTTTAATCACTCATTGACAGAAAAGTGACATTCATTTAGTTAATAAGTCATATGTCAGTATGTTAATGTGATACTTTGACATCTGGGACGTCACTGCTTTAAGCACCTGTAAGCACTGTGGATAATGATTGTCAGAGCCTCTACTTTTGTTACTATTCTGTAACTATTCTCTCTCTCCCTGCACTCTTTAGAACACTTCCATTGTGATTTAGTACACATTCCTCTGAAGATTTGTTTTTAAATCAACCATGCTAGATTTTCATTCAATTCATTCTCTTGTGTTCTGTGTAGGCTGAAGTTGTATAAGCCAGACCAGGAGGCAGTCAAATATCAGGGGCCAAGAGATCTGCAGTCTCTGGAGACTTGGCTGTTGAAGACGCTCCAGCAGGACCCGTCTGTAAGTAATGCTCTGTGAATTAACACCTACATTTATACACCAGTGATCCTTGGAGTGCAAGCATGGTGATGCTCATAGCCTTTGCATGCTTTTTGTTATGTCTCCTTCAGGAACCAGAGGTTGAACAGGAGCCCCCTAAAGCTCTAGAGCCCAAGCAGGGCCTGTATGAGCTCACTGCTCTCAACTTTAAGGCCCACATAGCCAAAGGTAAAGCTCCAGTGGAAGATGTGCTGTTCACATTGGCCTCATGAAAAGCAAACAAACCCTAACTTGATATTGTGTATATGCACAGCTGCATCCTGACTTATCAGATAAACAGTTTCTGTTGTGTCCCAATTGTACTAGTTACTTTCAGGTTTCAACCACACAGAGTCTTTCTGTGTCTTTATGCTCTTTCATTCTTGTTAGAGAATGAAAGCTCCTCATCGCCTCGATTTACATAACTGACATTTGAACGGCGGTACCGAAGCCATAATCAACACTGTCAGTCAATGCCAACCGACTGTATAACACTTGTCCGCTGTCACCTCAGACGACTACTGCGAAAACAAACAGTGCTCATGATAATTGTCCCATTGAAATAATGGACCCGCTGAAGTTAAGTGTTTTGAAGAAAAACAAATGATTTCTTGTTCGCAGACGAAAAAAGGCAGGATATGACATGTGCATTTTGAAAGCAGTGTTTATAGGTCCCACCTTCACATCTTGGCAGCGGAGGTGCTGTATACGTTGTGTAACTGGTTGTGTACGACCTCTGTGGGAGAGGTGTAGATTTCTTTTATAGCTGAATGTGAACCTGTACACTGCTGCAGCCTGTGTGTGATTGTCCATGCCGTTATTGTTATACATTGTAAGGCAGTTTGTATTATGTCTTTTGCTCTATGTATATAAGTCACTTGATTGAACTCCTGATCTCTTCCGTTCACTTTCAGGTGCCCATTTTGTTAAGTTCTTTGCCCCGTGGTGTGGCCACTGCAAAGCCATGGCCCCAACGTGGGAGCAGCTGGCGAGCAGCTTCGAGCACTCTGAGGGTGTCAAAATAGGAAAGGTGAGTGTCCTGTGTGCAGCAGCAGAGCATATTAATGTTGTGACAACTGTCGACTCTCTGAAGTGGTTTACAAACACATGTTCGATGATCATCCATGTCTTAGTAAGACACTGTGATTGGGAGCCAGCACAAACAATACCTGAAAAGAACCTGGAGTGTGATGGAAATGTAAAGTTGAACAATGACTAAATGTGAAATAAGATTAGTTAGTTATTGTAATGCTACGTGTCTTATATTCAATGTGAAAGATAGAGCTCACCGTGTGTCAACTTTTTTTAAACACCACAATACAAAGGGGAAGCAGCGCTCCTTTTGAACTCTGTGGGAGACTTCCTGGTCACTGTGTTTTCTGTTTGACACAACAGGATTCTTCCCATTCCAGATTCTACCTGTCTGTAGTTCTTAATCCAGTGCAAACACCTCCTTAAGCAAATTTGCAGGCTCACTGTTTGCCCTTATGTTTGATTTCATTTTAATAATTCCTGTCCTGGTTGTGTAGGTGGACTGTACACAACATGATGAAGTGTGTTCTGGGAACGGCGTGCGAGGATATCCCACACTGCTCTTCTTCAACAATGGGCAGAAGGTATTCTAACAGCTGATTGACTTGTTCACCTCCTACCTTCCTTTTGATCTAAACACCAACATTGTGCTGCTGCCAACACATAACTTCCATGCAACCATTCAGGATCAATGTTGAGTTCATTGTCTCAAAGAATTTATATGTTTAACAATTGCACGACTCAATATGCAGAGAAATTAGATTAAATAGCCTTCATGATTATATAGCAACGTATTGATGTGTGTATGTGTGTCTTTATGCAGACAGAACAATACAGAGGAAAGAGAGACTTGGACTCTTTCAAAGACTTTGTAGACAACCAGTTGAAGGCCGCGGTCCCTGAGGAGGCCGAGCAGGAGCCAAACCAGGAACTAGAAGGAAACGAGATCCCCACCGACGAGCCGGTCAAGGAGGAGATGAAGGTGAGCGTCTAGGTGTTGATCCCTTCTGGTGCTCCATGGAAACTCTCCCGATAGGATTCAGGTTGCATTATTTAATTAAACATGTGAACTGTTTTTTTTAAACCACATGATGTGAGCATGTAACAACTGATCAACCCCTCCTTAATATCCGGGTTTCTGTTTGTTTCCTTCCTGCAGTCCAGCGTGATGGTCCTGACAGAGAACAACTTTGATGAGACTGTAGCCAAAGGCTTCACCTTCGTGAAATTCTATGCTCCATGGTAAGATGATCAGTTATTGATTTTTTTTACACTAAATGTATTTTACTGGCTGACTAGAACCTCCCAGGTGTTCGTCAAGTGTGTTACATGATTCCTGTCTTCTCCTGCTGTGCAGGTGCGGCCACTGTAAGAATCTCGCTCCAACATGGGAGGATCTTTCCACCAAGGAGTTTCCCGGCCTCACTGACGTCAAGATTGCCAGAGTCGACTGCACTGTCGAGCGCACGCTCTGCAACAAGTACTCCGTAAGTTAGATTATTGATGACGACTATTTATGTGAAATACGACAATCACAGTACACATTACAGTATTTCTTTTTTTTTTCTTCTGCACAAAATGCAACACAACCATAAGAATGTGGATTTCATCTACGATTACACAATAAGACTTTTAGTTTTGAGTCACTCTGACTCTGCAGTCAAACTGAGATGATGATCTTAAACACACAACTGTAAAACAATATAACTGCAACAACCTGAAGATATGTGGAATTTGAATTACTGGCAGGAAGGTTGAGGCTATCATTTAGCGTTTAAAAGGGTGTGAAGATGTTATTCACACTTATAATGTCGGTAATGAAGTGATAAAAAGCTAAATGGCACGTAATCGGTTTCTAAGGGATCATTACTGTGTAGTTCTAGTTTGCTATCTTGAGGTTCCAATGAATCATTCAGCTGTTGACAACCTGTTCCATCATTTACTGAGTTCAAGATCCACAATAAATACCTGTTAATTAGTTTATGTGGTTCAGTCAAGATCAGATTAAATTAGTTTGGATCAAATCGATTTGATTCTTATCTTTCATGTGTACAGATGTTTCAGTGATTGTCTCAAACACATGGATCTGATATCAGGAGAAATGTGGATGAGCTCAGCAACATGATCAAATGGGTCATGTTTGTTGTGTTGTAAGACAGTTTATGTTGAAGATAACGACTCATAAAAAGACTCAACGAATCTATCGTGGCGGGTTTCCAAATGCCAGATCGGAAGATATTGATTTAATCAAGCAGCACATCTTCTAATCAGGACGAGGACGTTTGGTAAACAGATAAGATGTGACTGGGAGCGAGCTGTGATTTCCACTACATCTGCTGTCCGATGGTGTTTGATTATTTTCACACGGCACATTTCATTTCTGATTTCCCATGTCTACTGTCTTATCAGGTGCGAGGTTACCCCTCCTTGATCATCTTCAGAGCAGGAGAGCAGGGTGACGAGCATCATGGTGGTCGGGACCTGGAAAGCCTGCACAACTTTGTGATGAGGCAGGCGAGAGACGAGCTGTGAGAACGGTCAGACCAGCGCTTCATCTCCACCACTCTGCTCCACCACTCTACGTATCTGGCCAGTAGGACACCTCTCCCTCTCCTACAGTAGCCAAACCTCACTCGCTTTTCCGGTGTTCAAGGACAGGATGATTCATTGGGGTGTTTCGGAGGTGAATGTATTTCCAGTGCTGTTGCCCAACCTTCTATAAAGGAGAATACTTTAGCATGGTATCGGTTTGGTCGGATCCATCTGCAAACCACTTTTGAAGCACTGCTCAGTCAATCAAACCTCCTCGTACAAGTACATCTTTATTAAAAGGGTAACCTTGGAGGACAGATGTCCAATGTTCTGCCTGTTTAAAACACATCATTTGTTTCTGACGTAATTTCTGTAGCCACTTTTTTATAATTGTGAATTTTCTACGTGGGATCTGTTGTCGAAGCATAAGCCATTAATGTTTCTGTGCCGGTACTGTCAAAAGGGTGTGAAGGCTGCGTCACACTAATGTGAAGATGAGTGTTAAGTTGAAGGTACTTTTTTCCATGCCGATGCCTGTCTGACTTAACTCTCAGGAAAACGCCCGCACAGGTCGGGAGAGACGGAGGCGTCGCTGCTGTCACAGGAGTCTGACGTAGCACACGGTCATGACTCTTTAATCTCTTATTGATGATCGTTTTTGCTTCTTAAGAAATCACCAGATTATTAATTTCTCATCGAAGCAAATATTGGAAGCTTCTAACATCATTTGCTATTTCTCTTTTCATTTCTTACTCCTGTGATCGCAGTCAGCCATCCGTCTCTCCTCCCATCATTTAGGGTCTCAGGCCCGGCTCATGCTGCCCCATATCTCCCTCACTAAACATGATTAGTTCTACTGCCTCTATTGATTTGCAAACCTGAAGGAGCTGCAGCGTGCTACACGTCTCTCTAAAAGTGCCTGCTCATGATATCCTCAAATGTAGAACAAAAAGTGTGAATGTAAAGTTTTTTGAGCTGCATTTCTCAGGTCTTGTTCAGAGGATTTGGGGACCTGTAGAAGAAAGAGGGGCGGGCAGTTTGGTTACTTGCAGGCAGTATTAGGGGGCAAAAACATGCAACTTGGATTTGTTTCCGAGACTTTGGTTTTGGCACTGAAACCCTCAATCACAGCTGTCTGCAAGGAAGCTGTCATCTCTTCTGGGGAAAGAAACCTCGTCTCTGGTTGGGCATCTTTTTTTAATACTTGACTGAGAGGAAGATTCACTGCAGCTCAGAGTAACATGGGCTCGCTAGCATCAGCTTCACCTTACTGACCGTGACTTCTTCAAGCACCTGAAACACTCGACTGACTAGATAATACTTTAGTCCGCTACATGGAGAGTGAGGATGAGGATGTCCCAGGTGAAGGTGTCTTCATCTTCCAGCTACAGGTTTCTGAACTCCACTAAATTAATCTGTCAAATAGTTATCAGTTACACAATGCCACGAATATAAACCAATATTTGTCTTCTAGGTTTTAATTTCCAGTTTACTGTTAAAGTCTCCCATAGTTTGTCACAACTAAACCAAACATGTGCAGATGCTGCAACATATTTGGGTCTAAAAGCATTTTCATTCAGCCAACATGAGTTTTTCAGTGTAGTTAACGTGGTGCAGTAAGTTTCACACTCCATTACAATGCAAATGCTCTTTGACCCAGGTTATGTGAAAGGTATGTGCTGCACATTTATTGTCGTACACAGGTACACAAACGTCACAGACGAAGCAGTTTTTTGTCAATAAAACTTTTTATGGATAGCACATGGTTTAAGGAACTCCAGTGACACAAGTCGTTTTCCCTTGTGAGTCATGGGTTGTGCACTACCCACGATTTTTTTGTACAAAAAGTGAATAATGGCAAGTTGTAACATGAGATTTCATAATAAAAAAAATTTCCAAAATAAGTTTTTCATTTTGTTCTTGCATCTGTTTCATAATAAGTTTGTGATTTTTTTTTTTTTTTTTTTAATAAAAGGTGCAATAAATAAGCTGAGAATGTACAAGTATTTACAAAACAAACAGTCTAAACATGATCACAAATGTAAACAGCAGCTTACCAGAGGTATATTTTGTAATTTATGATTGGTTAGGCACATAAGGTATTTATATTCTCATTGGTATTAGTCTTTCATTAAAATATGTTCCCTAAAAGTGTCCTTGCCAATCAAAGACACTGAACTCAACGCTCACAGTAACATGTTCAACTGGAAAGACGACGCCTCGGGGGGGTGAAAGCAGAGGGGCTAATTTCAGAAAGCTGGCACAAAAAAATGTTCTGCTGGCTGTTTTTGACTCGCTAAATGTTTTTCCACGATCTCTTGATGAGTCGCCAGGGGTGGAAGCGTTTGTAAACTCTGAGTGCAGCAACATGGAAATGGCCATTTGCGGTGTGTCAGAGGGATAAGGCCGTATTCTTCGGTTGTTTGCAGGAAAACATCAGTTTAGCCACAACATGCATCACGCTGAACCAGCCTGGTGAATCGCAGCTCAGCGTGAGCGCGGCAAATATTGACATTGAGGGGATATTTGGAGCAGCGCGCTGCTAAAATAGCATGTGGTCACCTTGGTTCAGTCCATATTATATTTTGGGAAGGCAAATATGGCTAGAAGAAAATATATTAGAGAGAGGAAGGAAATGTGAGTCCACTGACTCCAATTCATCATTCATTTAGTTTTTGATTGTTTGGGGTAACAGCCAGTATAACATTTGAACTGGTTTGACTCAAACCATTTATACACATCTGCTGTCATGTGACCTGGTGATGTCATTGACTACTGTTGGTTTACTGTGCTGTGATAAATGGAGTCAACTCGCCGGGGTCATGCGCTGAGGAGAAGTTGTTCATCAGTAATTATGAGAACCTCCATCGTGTTTCGTCTCCACGCCGGGGACAGCCGAGGCCACAATATCTCAGGACGGCCTTGAGGGCATGTTTTCATAGTTGGATCAAACTCATGGAACTGATCAGGTTTTGGTGGTCAGGTCATCAACACATTTTTGACCATAAAGTAAGAATTCAAACACTGGTTATAAGAGAACTTTACCAAAAATGTCCAACAGGATCAGATAAAGTGAAAACGTTTTGTATCCAAAAGGTCAAAGTTCAACTTCACCGGTGTCATAATGTCCTGCAAAAGCACTTGTTGGCAATAAATGATAGAGGCATACAAACACGAGGTGGTAACTCTTATTTGTTGACGAAGAGGAGAGGGAGGAAGAAAGCAGCACTCCGTCTAGTCCCACAACAGTTCAGTTTTGTAGTTGCAGTAGCCTCTTAGGCGTTCATACGCACGCTTCCTTAAACATATAATATACAAACCTAAACACTCCCATGAACCATCCCTGGTCACACACACACACACATACACACACACACACACACACACAGCCATACAGGCAGCTGCAGAACCATGACGTAAAGACTCCACGGCCATTGGAGAAGATGAAAGCTTGGTGGCTCAATGCTGGATCGGGGTGAAGTCGCCTACAATGAACCCCACACGGTGTCATTTTTCATTGGTCCCGTTACAAGTTTAATACCTCGGGTTTGACTTTCAAAAGACAAATGTTCATGTGAGTAGAAGGAATGCTTGAATTGTCCAAGTTTATTGTAATCCAACATGTAGATGTCGGACGGTCGTTGCAGGTTAAGGACTTGAGCAGGAAAACTGGTGTCGAGTTGAGATCAACCTCACTCTGAAGTCACAGGTCCAATCGTGGCCCTTTGTACACCCAACTTTGAATGACGTACTACGGGGCCCCTGACGGTGTCAGTGGCAGCCGCAGGCCCGCACCACCATGTTCTTGTACTTCTTCAGTATGACGTTAGAGTTGTCGTCAAAGTAGAGCACTGAAATGGCGTGGAGCTTGGTGGGGGCGCAGCATGGCTTCGGTACATTCTCAGGGTTCATCAGGTGCACCTGAAAATCATCAGAGATACTTTCAACCTCTTTAAATGTCTACATGGTCCACATTTAAAGTAGATCTGGGAACACTCACTGAAAAACTGTTTGCATATAAATGAAAGTATGTAGGTAAGCCTTCTCGTCCTACCAGTGTCTGTACGATGGCGTGGTTGGTGGCGTTCATGTGGGCGTTGAGGGGGAAGGAGCACTCCCCGTCACAGTAGTTGGCTGCGTAGCCTTCAGGAGCGATGATCCAGTCCTACACAGGACACATGACGGGCAACATTAAGTGCATTTAGGGTGTTAAAGGGTCAGTTCATGCAGTCCCTGATGCTTCTCTTTGCAATTGTGAAATTTAATGAATCAAAGACACAAGCAAGTGGCTGCAGGGTGGCTGCAAGTCAAACTAATGGCATCAGTAACGTAATACAGCAGCGTGAAAAGCAGTCACTGTATTGATCTTTTTATGATGTTATCAGACACTGATAATAACAATCAGAGCCCGTCAGTGGCCAAAACACAGGTGTCCCAGTTATACTGCAGCCGTTTTGCAGTTATCACTCTATTGTTCTCGATCAATGCTGCACCACTTACAATCATGTTGGTCCCTTTAAGTCATTCCGACCCCCACACATGGGGAAACGGGGCCTCGGTTGAAAAATACCGGAAAATCCTTTAAATTCGTCTCCGAGGACGAATCCCTGTCCAAACACCTGCGTCTGTGGAATCGCTCAGGGTAGTAATAATTCTCCTCTTCTTCCTTTCTTCCTGTGTCGTATTGTTCACGCTGACGAATTCCTGCATGTTTCACCTCTTTCTAATGTTTTTATCTGGTGTCTCTTCCTCTCTGTGTGTGTGTGTGTGCGTGCGTGCGTGTGTGTGTGTGTCCATCGACAGTCTCCCTCTAGAGGTCAGTGCCGTGTTATTAGCCCACAGCTTGTTTTGAAGGATGTACGTAACTCTGCCCTTCTCAGCGACGTCTTCCTCTAACTACTTAAAAGCACACATGTGCTCAAGATGCAGCCGTGTGGACCTTCCCCCGGTGTCCACTGAGCTGCAATCACTATTTTCTATGTTTAGCACACCCCTGTCTGCGAGTAGTCATCTCATATCAGTCGTTGGTGCTTATAGTGTTTGTGTATGTGGATAAATGATAAGCTGCTACATTCAATAGGTCAGAACAACAATGTTTTCTTCTACATAGACTGAATGGTCACAGTATAAAAACGCTCCCTAAGGATAGACTGATAGACTGTGAGGATCCGTCCCACATTGACAGTTCACCACATGCGGTGTGGAGCCAGTTGGAACATGTACAAACACTTGGAAGTGGTTGGACAACAAGTACAAACAATTTCATCTGAAGCATACTGAGGCTGTTTGCTACCTGCCAGCCCAGCTCTCGGAAGCTGACGTAGAGCTCGTGTCTCCTGCAAGCCGTCTTCTGATCGCTGCTGTTGTAATCTGAAAGAGAAGAAACAGAAATAGCAACTCAGGGGGAAATCTTTATCCTGCGGTTCAAGTCGATCTGAGTAAATCATGTTTTTACAAGAATTACCAATTAAACCCCGTGAATGTGACGCATTACATTCTGGATCACAGAAGAATAACACCATACGCCTCATGTTATGCACTGGGTGGAGGCACTTGTGAGGGCGTAGACCAAAGCGCAGGCCCAAATGCTCATACGTGCTCCACATTCATCTGCTGCCTAATGCATTTGAACGCATGCCTAATTGAATTCATCAGCATTCAAATATTGCTTTACATGAGCACAAGCGGCGACACAGTGACGACTGTGTTTGTGGACTCTCCTGCCCTGCACTGTGTTTAATTCTCCCTGTTCCATTCTGAAGCCGCCCAGCAGCGGGGCGGACGGCTGCAGACAGTTCAGGTATAAGTTTGGCTTTCTCAGTCGAGGAGGTCATTGCTGGCATCGCGCACCACACTGAAGTCAAGACGGTGACTACGACTTTCCACTGACGCTTCGAGTGTTCTCTCCTGCTAACTTTCTCTGGCTTTCCCCGTTCGACTGTTTTGATTTTTTTTATTCCACACAAACCTTCACGAGCGAGACAATAACAGGAAGAAAATGTGAGCCATGGCATTTGTGGAGTGCTGTATTCCCAACGTGCCTCGTCCGGGAGGGGTTGTGACGTAGCAACGTTGACAGTGAGAAGACGTCCTTACAGCCAAACAGAAGGACATGTGGACGTGTAAAGAAATACGATCACAACACAGATGATCAAAACCAGATTGACTTGTGTCACAATGTGGAAACGTCAGCTTGGATTTCAATCTGCTGCAAGTTGGATTTGTCATTTGGATTCCCCTCAGCCTGAAGTCAATGACGAGAACGAAAGGAAGTGGAGGAGAAATAAAGAGCTTCTACCTCAATGGAATATACAGCACACTTGAAGATAACCACAGTACATAACCTACTTTAAAAGTCTAAGATCTATTACCGGAGAACCCAAATATTGTTTACATCGGATGCAACCCAGACGGCTCCACCTGCATCTCCTCCTTATATTTGCCTGTCATATGTCCTCACGCAATTCAGACTGTAAAATATGTTTTTTTTTACTATAGAGAACTGTTAACAAGTCAAAGACTGTAAGAGGGAGAGGGAGGAAAGGAAAGGTGAAACTGGTCACGACCGGTGGCGGCAGGTGAGGTCAAGGGGTCACCTGCACTGTCAGGTGCTTCCCCAGTTTAGGGCTCCTTCCTCTCTGATAGGAAAGGAAGTCCACTGGGTTTCTGGTGTGTGTGCTGACTGCTGTGTGGTGCACTTGTACCCAACGTATGTTTGACTGCATTCGCATTAGTCTGTGGGTGTATGTGGATGCAGATGTATTGTCTGCTGACCTTCACAAATGAGGAAACAGGCTGGTTCCAGACCAGCTGCTGCAGAATTCGACCTATTTTTCCTATATTCATCACTAGGACTAATTAAAAACCCTTGAAAATGCTTCTTTAATGCAGCGTAAGCAATAGTAGCAGAGTGTACAGTGTTTATGTCCAGGAAACATCCAAGGACAGAGGAAACGCTCTGCTGAAAGAACAGAGCTGATTGGCTAACCTGATGTAAACTCGAAGCCATGTTTACTGAGAAAGGAATTACAATGGCTCTTGACACATTGCAGTATTAGAAAGTATAGATTTTTCTTTCCATATTGAAATGTGAAGATACTTAAAGTTGCAGGATGATGGAGATGCAGATGGGAGGAGGCCTTGGATAACATCCATCCAAATAATCAGCTGATGTCATTCGTAGTTTTCATGTGTTTGAATAAAATAACAACGAAAGAACAATGGATATAACACCTTCCTTTGCTGTATGGTATTTAGCAGCATATTCGCTTAGCCTCTCTATTCTCCCTCTATGCACACGCACACACACACGTCTACACGCCACTCATTTTCCTTGCACCTCTTCGCCTTCAAAGCCATCTGCATTTACAGTCTGTGGGTGTCTTTAAGAGGAATAAAGCAGATATTTACTGTGGGCTTTCATTGAGTGTAAAGGCTCAGATTTGTGGTGCCCATAAACCACATCTCCCCTTCCTGCCTGTAAAAATTTAATGCCACACAGCTACCTCCGAGCTCCGGCTCCCAGGAGGCCTCCATTCATCTCTCTTCCCTCTCTTTGACAGAGTGGGAAGAGACTTGACAAATGTATATAATACTAATCATACTTTTTATATAAGACGACTTACGCCTCATGCCCCAAAAACCATTAAAATAATTGAGATGGTTTTAGGACTCATTTAATATAAGACTTGATCTGCTTTGAGAATCAAAACCGTGTAAACCACACGACAGTGAAGCTAAGCTTAGCATAAAGACTGGGAGGATGGCTAGCCGGTTCTCCAACCCACAATCCCAGATCTTACTAATGCAATTTTGCTTATCCTACGCAGAGAAAACAGTGTAGAAATAAAAAGTTGCAGTTCTTCACACGGTTATTTACCAGACTATTTCTTGGAGACAGTGGAGTGACTTCCCGGACTCTTGTCAAGCTGCTTCGAAACTTCATGCTATGCTAAGCTAAGCTAAGCTAATTGGTCGAAGCTTCACAAACATGAGAGTCGTATTGATCCCCAAGAAAGCAAATGAGACTTTTCCACCACATGTTAAATAATTCCTTTAAGCATTGGCAGCACTTTTGGGACATAACCATGAACTCTGTTTCCACCTGCTTCTTGCACCTCAGTCGGGCGCCAACATTTGAATATTAAATGGATAGAAAGTAAAGCGTCAGTGTGAATGGAGCCAGCGGCACAGAGCTCTTTTACCATTTTCCAGCAGCTTACCTAATAGTGTTAACGCGGGAAATGTTTGTCTGTGACTGGACAAACATCCATTTGAACGTATGACACTAAAAAACTCTCCAGTGAAACATATTTACATTGAACTCATTGAGGTCACGGCTGGTACCCCACCCTGTCTGCTCAACAGCAGGGGAAACATTGCTCCTGACTGAGCTTACGCACTGTAGCTCTTTAACACGGAGACTTTTGAATACTGTACGAGTCCTGGGCTGATATTAACTCTTCACTACACTACCCACCATTCACTAAGCCTCTAAAAATACTGCCCGGCACCTCAGTCAGGAGGAAAAGTTGTCGTTCCGAAAATACACAAATTAAATGGTGCCGTTTCCGACTTTATAGCATTGGGGCCACGTCCCAAATCAGGACTCATTTGGAGTGAGAAAAGATTGCAGCGTTCTGCAGAAGTAGTTACATGAAGATGAAGGAAGGAGAGAGTCCCAACGCCCATGAAGACATGAAAGGAGAATGTCACTGTTGTCATCTGTCCCCTCCTCTCCCTCCATCCCTGCCTCCAACCACTACTACTGAAGTTTATCTTTCTTCCTGTCTTTCATCACAGAGGTTATTAAACCCTGCGAGGGAGCTGCGCCGTGTCTAATTACTCCAACGGTAAACAAAAGGAGGTCGGGTGGGGAAGGAGCGAGGAGAATGAGGAGGAGGAGGGAAGAGAGGAGAGACAGATGAAAAAACACAGCTGGCCAAGTGCTGTGTTATTATAATTCTTTAAGCGATACTGTTAGCGTGGTCAGTCTTTTAGCTGCGCAGCTAATGACTGGCTAGGACTAATTACAGGCCGCCTGTGCTGTTCTGGGACGTGATATTCCTTCCCCGGATGGTTGTTAACTTCCCCCACAGCCAGAGCCCAACCCGACTTCCATTACCTCCCCCTCGCCTTCTTCACCCGCAAAAGCCCAAATCACCTTTAAAGGTGTTGTATTGTTCTTTTTCCGCTGTGCACAGATCAGAACTATATTCACATATTCTTCTCATCAGTCACAATTTAACGGAAATATGTAAATTGAAGAGACCAATTTGCCCATCAATGCCTTCATTAAAAAATGCGGGAGACCCCGTTAGACCTTGATATTAAGTCTGTAACCCGCTCACAGCTCAGGATCCTCCCGTTGAGGAACTCATTCTCAGCCTCAAATTGGAACGCTCCCCGATTACCGGGAGAGGCCCATCGGCCCGATTATCCACTAGCGTGCACCAGACTTGAGCAGGCAAACCATCAATTCAACAAAGTCATACTGGTGTGCAGATGGTGCGCTTTGGCGAGCGAACAGTGAAAAACAAATGTGATTTATTACACAGACAATTACACCATTATCTCCAAACTTCTGCTGCAGAAATTTATTTGGCTGAATTAGTCCACTTGTCATCTGGAAGACATTTAGTATCACAAATCCAACTCGCAAAATTGTGAAAATGTGAAAAGAAGAAGGCCAAAGCCTCACAGGGAGGACAGTCGGGATGATAAAGATTCCCCGTTGAAATGCTGTTTTACATCCTTAGAACACCGTCTTAGTAATTTATGACGAAGCAAAGCAGCCGCATTTTAGAATCTAAATGCAAAGTGACAAAAATAGATCTTAAGCTGAGTTCTACTCAAAATGAACTCAAACTGATACCAAACTGAGGAAGACCACGCTGTAGATCAATGCAGTAATAACCCACACAGGTGAGGAGTGTGTAAGTTGTGCAGAGGATAAAACTCCTAAAACGAAACTCTCTTTAAACACACAAAGAGTAGTGTGCCTTATGCTGAAATTCTTTTTTAAGAAGCGTCTATGTGGAAGCTGGCGAACATGCGCGCAATTAAAAACAAACATGTTGCCTTCCGGTCCTGGATCTAATGTTATTTTGGAGAATTATTGCAGACATACTCCTTTTAGATGAAGCTGTGGTGGCCTGAACTGGTGCACTGGAGCTCGGTGCCAAACAGAAACTGGGGGACAACGTCCACTTTTTGTTGCTGCCTTTGAGCGCTCCACAAGACGGATGCTCTCCCCATCCATCCTGTCCTCCTCCCTGTCTCTGGAGTGAGTGATGCGGTATTGAAACCATATGCCCTCCTGAATTCCTCACGGATCCTCCCATCCCGTCCAATCCCAGCAGTCCTCTGCTGGCCGCAGACACTCGGCTGTCGCGAGGGGGGCCCTCCCGCTTCCTGTGTTGGATCTAAATATTTACCCTCCCCGTCGTCCCGAGTGGCGAGGCGGAGAGGTCTTGATGTTTTGGGTTATGTAAAGTCCAATCCTTCAGGACACATATTTAACAGATTGTCCTTGTTAGAGCAGATTTTTTGAGCAGATTCACATCAGAGAAGGTTTTCTCATCCTGCTGATGCAGACTGATACACAAACGCAGGCTCAAACCAACCTTGTCCTCTATAGGAATTATACATCTATTTACATTTCAACTACATTTTCCTTCACTGTACTGGAAAAGAGCAGCGATGACGAGTGTTTGACGGACGATGACCCACTCTGTGAGAACTCGGAGTGCACCTTAAGCCTCAGTGTGTCCCAGTGACACCGCGTCTCCGAGACATCTTGACTTAAAGTCGTGAGACATCTGCGGACATCTCAAGCCAAAGGTGACAGCTGGGTAGCGGAGAGTATAGGTCTGGAGCCAAAAGTGAACATGTGGTACATTCTAACTGTCCTGTAGGATAACAAATGATGAGTCTTTGTTCTCTGTTATGTCCGCCAGAGCTTTCATCTAATGCAATTACTGAGAAAATACCCTGCAGGAATTTTACTTGCAACCTCTTGTGCTAACAGCAGTGCAGTGTAACCTACTAATGGAGGGTGAAGGAGATGCTGGGAATAAGCAGAATATTTAACCAAAACATCCCAGTTAAAGACTTTCAGGGAGTAGCAGCCGGGATAAAGCAAGTAAATACTTATGATACCATGCTGATGGTATCATAATTAGATATGTAAGACGAGGTAAATAGCCAAGACAGGTTGGCAGCTGTGTGTCAGTAAGCTGCCTTCTGGCATCGGAGGACCAACAAGGAGCCGCCTCTGGCCTTTAGTTGGCTGCAGACATGAGTGCCAGTTAGCAGCACTGTGGCTAGTTTTTAAGAGTCCCTGGAAGGAGCACAAGTGCACATGGGTCGATTCTGGCACATCAGAAGTACGACAAGAGTCCCACAAGCAGTTGGGCCGAATCCAGGATGCTGTTGGTCTTAAGAAATGTGTCTACCTGGAATTTAACATGTACATAGCTTTACATGAAATCATAATAAAGTACTACAATGACTGACACTTCCTCCTATATTCTTAAAATACATATTGCCTGCTTGAGTCATTTTATTTATGACTGCATACAAGGCTGTCTTGTGAATAGCAAAGTCAAATTGTTTATCTTGAAGCTTCATCTGTCAAATTCGCAGAGGATCAGACGAATATTAACCTGTAGCTGTATGTGATGCAGGAGTCAAACGACGAAGCCTCACAGGAGCAGATTAGCTATAAAGTCAGATTACAGCAGCAGGTGAAAGGTGGGTGTATTAGGGTTTGAGTTCATTTGGAAAGACTCAACAGCTCATAACATCAAGCTTTTATCGGCTCGTTACATCATCTGCCGGGGTAAGAAGAGGCGGACGAAAGTCTGATGCGGAGGTTCAGATGATCGGGTCACCCGTCAACACGGACTGTCTGCACCCTAAATCACTGAACATTCGATATACTCCTCAGTGTTTTCCCACAATTAAAAGTCTGTCAAAATCTCTTCACATGATCCACATGTTTTTTCTGTTCCTAACGGCCACGTCATAAACACCTGTCTCTTCTATCCGGTCTCTATAACACAGCCAGTCTATTTCATACTTGATCCTGAACCCTTTTAAATTAAAGTCATTTGAGCTACAAGTCGGAGCCAAACCCAACATCCCAAATTGTATAGCTCAGTCTCTCTGGACAGGTGTTACCAAAATACCTCTCATAAATAACATATTATAGATTGTATTACTCTCTTGCTGCAGCACGTCCTGTTCGAAATGTGTGCTTTGGAAGGACATTTACAAAAATATGTTGGACATCTTCCCTGGGCTACGACTCTCATCTGATGGAGGCGGATTAGAACGAGAGTCAGGTCCAATTCATCAAGAGTTCCAGAGAGGAATCCTGCAGCCAGACATGAAACACATGCAGCCCAACCACTAATTTCAGCAGGTTAGCGATCAGTTGCAGATGTAGCGAGGTTAAGATCCTGTCATTTCTGTGTCTGCTTGTGGTCACGGTTGCACTGTGCGATGGGGTCAGCTGAGTTTCAATGTTCCTGCACCAGACTGACCTGCTGGGCCCGGCCCTCTGGATCCCTCCTGTGGTTGCGTGGATCGGTTGCGGTTCTGCTGGCGACGCTTGCCACCAGTGGAGCGGGCAGTACGGATGTGCACTTCGCTGACCTTGAAGAATGCGACCATGAAGGGCTGCTTCTCCAGCGCGCCGTCACGTCCCACCAGCCCGGCCTCTTTGGAGCTGATGCTCTGCCCTGTTTTGAAACATGCGGCAATCCAAAATTATTTGATAATTACTCTAAAAAGGAGAAATAAAAGTGTCATTTAACTCCTTACCGCTGCTGGTCTCCACGCTGACCTGCAGGCCCAGGTTGTGCACCGGGCTCATCACCCACAGGTTGCTAGTGGCGGTGATTTCAAACTCCAGCCAGCCCTCCTCAGGTGCCCAGAGCCTGCGGGACTCCAGCAGGAACAGGTCGGCCTCTCTGGGAGAACATACAAAGAAACTTATTTGGATGGAAAATGACTTTCTAAAAGATAAGTCGACCATGAAATTGAGCAGAGCCAAATAAACATCTTTCCTATTCTCTTCAATATGAAAAAGAAGATATTACACCCGATAGATCATAACACAAAGCCCAGCTGGCAGTCACATGCTTATAATACACGTACGGAGCAAAACATAAAGGTGGAGTAGAGCTGCTCTTTCTGTCTGCTGCACCTGCTCTGTCTGGGCTGCATGCAGCTGTGAGCCAGACGTCTTTTCTGGGGGGGTTTCGGGAAGAGAACTTAATCAGGATCCCCAGTACATTCATACATCAGCTTCACTGCATTCATATTGATCATTTCATCCACACAATCAAGGTTCACATTGATTTTGTTTGTTTATCTTAATGTTTAATTAAAAACAAGCCCCAATGTTGTGTTGCTGCCTCGCTTTGCCTCTGGTGCAATGAGGTTTTCCTTTGAATGATTATTAAACGAACTGACTTCCTTTCTTTGTATGTAGTTTTTGCCATGCAGCTGCAAATACAGAAGAAACGAGCACCTTGGAAGTATCTATAAAACAAGGTCAGTTGTTCCCGATTCAACCATCCTTGATGACTCAGAACCTCCACAGTCTCTTTAAGAGTCCGAGAGCAGCACAGGAGCTCTTGATTTGCAGCAGTATCGTAACAAAATGACAGGAAGATGGATAGCTGCATTTAAGGGAAGATGCCGTGATGCATTGTGTGTTACTCCACTGTAGGTTTGACCGTAGAGTCCACCTCTCCGAGGGACAGGGAGGAGGCAGTAAATAAAATTAAAGTGGCAATACACTACTTCTTTTCTCTGCCGAGAAGTGCCCCAAAAAGAACCGGCTTCTTCTTTGGCCCATGCCGCAGCCCTCCAAGAAGAATAATGAAAACGCTGTCCTCTTCCTGCATAACCCACAGTTGCATAAATCCAGGTGTTTTTTCAGCAATGTTTCCCTCGATATCAGTTTTAAAAATGGAAGACCGTGTCAAACACGGGAAGAGATGAATTGAACTGTAGACTGTTAAATGAAAAGAGAGCAGAGGAGATGAATGGACCAGACTCATGAGTGATAAGAGGGCCTGTCCTCCCACCGTCCCATTACAGTCGTAATAACACAGCGTCAGGTCTGTCCGACCGTCCTCCCCGACCGACTTCAAAGCCTCGCAATCATCCAGGTGTTCGGAGAATGCCCCTGCAGTCATGCATCGGCAGCTCCTCTTTATTGGTCATTAATTAAAGTGTTTCTGACGGCTTCCGTATGAGCCTCTGTTCCCTGTTCTCCCTCACACACACACACACACACACACACACACACAGGCACACTCCACGCTACTGCTAAGTTCACACGTCTGTCACAGCGTGGGCCAGCGTACCAATGTTTCTCATCTTCACAACCGCTGTTCACCTGGGGAAGTGCAGCGGGGCGGGGGGTCCCCCAGTGAGCCGCCTGCGGGCCGAGGGCCCCTGAGAGCCTACTGTAAAACCACATACTGACTGACTGCTTAAATGAACTGGAATAATAAGGTCAAGAGTCAACGCTTGTGTCTTTAAATCTCCTTCATAAGTCTTGTCAGTGGCCGTCGTGAAAATGTACACCATTTAATTTGCTTTCATCTCATGAACTGCTGAAAAGGCAGATCTGTAAGATGGTCAAAGAGATACGTAAGTCACACATCGTGAGGGAAAGGACCCAGTATAGATTATAACTCCTGAATCAGAGTGTCTGTACACCTACGCAGCACTTTAAGACTCAGAGTAAAAAGTAATTATGTTGTGTTCAGGGGAACTAGACAAAAGAGGAATGCAATCATCTCGCTGGGTAACTTATAATGACTGGCAACATGCTGTTGGGTGGGTTTTGTTTAGTACAAACAGCATTTGTAGCAACCTGCCCTTTCTCACACGATGTCAAGCCCGCCGCATTTTTGGCATTGTAGTCCCTCACATTCCTCGCCTGCTGTTAGCGAAACCGCCCCAATCAAATGAAAAGTACAAAGGGTGTCAGGCTAATTAACTGCTCTATCATTATGGCTTAGAGTCAGAACAGAAGTCAGGTTTTTACAGGAGGGAGGGGCTCGAGAAAGTTAACAGGCTCCCCGCTGATTGGTCGATTAACAAAGGTGCAGTTTTGCAAAAAAGCAGTAAATGACTTCTTACTACTGGGTTGGATATTTCCTCATCCTGAAGATGTTTCTTCAGAGCTTTTTAATAGATAAACTTCTGAAAGAAGAGAATGTGAAATCTGACGTTTTATGTTGTAACTGAATGCACCTTCTACCCAGGCTGTCATTTTCTTCAAGGTAAAGGAAGAAAAGAAAACAGTCCTACAATAACACAGAAATTGGAGATATATGGGCCCTTTAATCTCCAAAAACCTGCAAAAATAAAAGGCTTTACCTCCAGGCTGGAGAGCACAAACCACCCATTGTAGGGATAAAGGAATGCAGCAAATAAGTAGCTCCTGATTCCATAGAATCCTCTTGACAGAGAGAAAAATATACTCTGCAAACATCTATACATGACCTTCTTATACCTTTTTAATCCGAGGATCGGTGAGCAGATCAGTTTTAGCCCGGGACTGCAGTTTGAGAACCTTTGGTGTTGGAGGCCCCACCCAAAGCCTTTCCTGATGTATTCAGGTGCACCTTCTGCCGCGTGGAGTTCATACATAAAGAAAGACTAACTTTGACCCACAAAATATGCTGTACAGCAACATGTCGGCCTTTAAACGTATATCAGAAATGTTCTCTGTGTTATGGCTGCTTCTCGCTGGGCGGTCTTGATAAAACACAAATATCACTCAGACATCTCGCTGGATGTTTATCGAGCCCTGCAGGTTCAATGTAAATGTTTGCCATGTATTAGCTGTGCACTTTGGGGGGATGAGAGGATTTTGAAGCTGTGCTATTTCTGTAAGACATGCTTTTGCTTGGTTTTGTATGATAAACATGGCGAACGTCCAGAGTCTGTGTAACACACGGGAAGAGGAATCATCATCGTCACCTTATCTTTATCAGTAAACTCTAGTTCTTGTTGACACTCCTTGTGACTGATACAAGGGTTTTGCTTCAATGAAGTACTACACAGAGCAGATTCAATATCAACATCAAGGTTTATCTCTGAATGTGTGTTACCTGTCAGGGTGCTCCTTCACCACCTGGTAGACTTTGAGGAGGAAGGTGTCATTGCGGAAGGCGCGGCTCACACACTCCTTGTAGAGGCGGAACTCGGCCGCGGTGACGGCCTCGCCCTCGGGGATCTGCGAGAGGTTGAACTTAAACTCCTTGTGGTGACGCCTCTGCGGAGAGAGCTCCCTGTCGTACTCCACTGTGGGATGGAACAAACAAAATCACGGGGTCACAACATGACCCAGAGAGAGGAAGAAGAGACGCAGGAAGAAGTGAATGAGAAGATGCTGCGATGAGGTTGACCATAGAAACCTTTACAACAATCACATGTACAGTAACTGTACTGAAGGTCTAATAGCGTTTGTGGTTTTCGGTTTCCCCACATACGCTCCAGTTATCATCAGTTCGCAGCACAAAGCACATGATTTCTTTTGGTGGTAGCAAACCTAGAGACCTTTAAAACCACTTCTGACAGCGTGAAATAACAAAAAAACCAACCAGTGCACTGCTTCGAAGCTCAATACCCACCCTAATGATAATGTGTTCTCTGGGGGATCGATTACAGTCTCAGCTGGGGCTTTTCCTCCCACAGCAAAGGGCCTGCAGAGCCGGCCGGACGACGGGCACATGGCAAGCAGAGGAAAGTGAACAGAGGGGCACGTCGATTGCAATGCACGGAAATACTCACGCAGGCATAAACAGTAAATGCTGAAACCTCAAATATGTGCTTTATTCTGCAAAACACACACAAACAAGTAGCTCGACTGCTTAAGCACACAAAACACTAACTACTATTCTTGCCCCATCACACTCTTACTGAGTTAAATACTTTCACGTATGCTACAAACAACCACACACACACACTACAATCATCTCGATGGCAGGGTGGTTCGACAGGCAGCAGCTTCACCGCAGCAGACTGGAAGCGCAGACAGGCTGGGAAGCAAAGGATTTATAACTGTCTCACCTGCACGGAGAGCAGAGGATCGCCCCCCTGCCCTGCAGTTCTCCAGACAGCAGGGCTCATGTTTCACGAGGACTTCAACATTTTGGAAAAATGGGTTTATTTGACACTGAGATGAGAGATCCGCACTAGGAATATATATAGGGGATATCATAAGCCAGGTTAAGCGAGGAAGACATGAGGAGACGAGTGAGAGAGGCAGCGATCTTCTCATCTGAGAAAGAAAACAAAGCAATTTGTATATGAGATACTGCAATATGACTCATGATTGTAGGGGGAACAGAAATTGTGATGTAATTTTCGCTGGGCTCCGTACAAAACAAGCAGGTTCCCTTTATGTCTGCGGAATATGATTCGCAGCTCTTGACATGTCTGGAGCACCACATACTGTTTTTTTGATACTTAAATCAAAAATGTGCAGCTCCAGCGACCATGGCCATATTGCTATTTCTATTCCATTCAATGCAGTCCTACGTAAACTACTGCAGGACGTCCCAGAGACACGTTCTCCTCTTTGCTACCTAACTCCAACACATGGCTTCATGAGTCTTAAGACGTTTATCTGAGTCAGTAAACAAGTAAACAGAAGGTCTACAAAGCCACTATTGAAACATTTGTTTAATTTGATTTCATTTTAAAGATTTATTTGGATACTTTTACAGCCCAACCCTGAGGTAAGAATAATCTATTTTTGTACCTGAGCCAGGCTTGTTAAAGCTTTCTGGTAATTTTATGATGTGGGGACCCACCCAAAATGGCCCAATGACACATTTTGTTCCTCGAGTCACAGGCCGAAGAGAAAAATTGTGTTGATGTGAGAACGCTGGAACCAATCAGGCTCTCCTGAACGTGCCAGCCCCACCTCGCACCCACACCCAGGAAGGTCACAGCTCCCCTCATCCCCAGATATTTCCAGCTTACATAAAAAGCTGAACTTAAGGCAGCAGAGCGAGCAGAAACTACAGGGAGGGAAGAAATGTCCCTGTAGTCTCTACGGCTACATCAGTAAAGATTCAACCTTAAACCTAAATTGCTACAACTTGGGTCAAAACAAACAACAGATGCATCTCAGTTTAGGACCAAGACAGTTCTGCCTCTTAGGAAACCACCTATGGAGAATGAGATGGTTTTCACATCAGTGTCACTGGGACTTCAATCAGATGCGACAGTGACTATTTCATTATGTTGCTCCACAGGCTGCCCCCACACACACACACACACACACACACACACACACACAGTGAGTATTCACTATGTGTGTGTGTAGCTACGAAGCAGAGGTCATGGGACTCTAAATGACTTTACAACACTCTCTCCAACACCCGCGGGCCTAATAGACCGACAGCTTGAAATTATATTCCCTATTAAAAAATCGACCGACTTCTCGGTATGAAAGCTGTTTGATAAAGTTAGTGAAGCCTGAGAAGGTCAGAGGGACTTTCACATGTGTGTATAAATATTTATAACATTTCCTGCATGTCCGATGTAGAAATCAGCAGGCACCTGCGCAGAAGGAAATCTCAGATTCATCAGAACTGTTGTTGTGCTGCGTGATTGAAGAAGTATTAAACGAGAGCATCACGCTGTCGATACCCAGCACCAGACGACTGCTGCTTGCAGCTGATACTGAGCCACCCGGCGCCAAGCAATCAAATGGAAACTCAGCTTTAATTAGTCACCTGTTTTGGCATTAAAACTGTAATCAATATGGCATCCGAATGTGGTGATAACATAGATAGTGGGACGGCTGATAGTTACTAGAGATTGTTTCCAGTATCTATCTTGACACTCCATAAACAAAACAGGGCCCCTGAAATCTAGAGTGCACCTCTATTCAGAGGTTTATGGTAGATGGATTGAAAGCTAGCCGCCACTCTCAGCTCCGTTATTCTCACACAGCCACTTATCTTCACGGTGTTGCTGTCAAATCAGCCGGCCCAGGTATTAGGAGTGAACCCGCACTCCTATAAAATGTGACAAAATATTTAACGACAATAAAGGAGGAAAGCTGTCTTCACTTAGGCGAAACACGCATCAGATGATTTCATGAGGCTTAAATGAACTTCAAAGAAGAATTTTTATTAATTTCCCTCAATGTACATAAACCGAAAGGATCTCCGCAGCTCGTGAGTCTTTTCCAATTTAAATTCCCAGAGGTGGGAGCTGTTCCGAACGGCCTCCAAACGAAGACAACCACTTAAAACTTTAAAATATGAGGGTAGTTGCACTCTCGCGTCTCAAATAAACGCGCACTTTATCACTGCAGTCCTCTGCAAATTGGCCTGGGAGCCACAGCGTTAGCGGTTGAGTGGTATTGCAGCTGCTTCTACGCCTTCTCAGCTTGAAATTCGATTGAAATCTACTGAGGATTCACATCTAAAATCAAAGGGAAGTCTTCACACGACGCACACAGGCAGCATAACCTCGGTACTAATCTAGCATGACGTGAGCTTTGAGACACACAGAAGGGAAAAGGGATTTAGATTTGGATGAATCAGAGAGGAATTCATTCCGAGTGATTTTAAAGATGGGGAAAACATGATTATATTAGGGATTTGGTGGAAACTGTGCGCAATGGAATTCGCAGGGAATGTGTGAATGTGAATAGAAATTAGTAGTTTATGGCTTTAAAAAATAAATGTTCTATTACCACACTCCCAGTCTCGAGACGGAAACAAAAGAAAATGTAATTTGACAACCCGACAATATCGTTGAATTCTCGTGATGATGGATGATTTAACACCGGGGGTTATTTAATCTGGAACTGGACGCAGAAAGACACAGGAGGTGGACAGAGAGAAAGATAAGGGAGAGGAGGAGTGGGAGGGAGGGAGGGGGAAGTAGATGAAGCAGTTTATGTCATTATTTCAGGGAAGAAACACGCTGAGAGGAAAAGGCCAAAAAAAAGTCATCACTTGAGCGTCGATAAAAAGGTTCATGTCAGTTACAATAACACGGGCAGAGAAAGTGACAGGGATAGAAGTGAACGAGACGACAAGACCAGATGGAGGAAGACAAAGTCCCGTCACGGAGAGGAAAAGGGAGAAGCCAACGAGACAGAAATGGACAAACAGAGTTCGGGATGCAACGAGAGGAGCAGAGCGGGAGACAGTTAGTGACAGTAAGAGAGTGAGATGGACATCTTGCAGATTCACTTGGACGCCGAGAGGGGAGTTGTTCTCTCGTTTCCACCTGCGCAACATCTGGCTGCCGCGCTGCAGTCGTGTTTCCATCACTTCAGAGGACATGACAATGACTTACAATGGTTTCCTGGAGAATAACCCGGACTGATCTTACACCAAGTCGTTAACCTTAAATGTAATAATTGATGGTATTGGCATGTCCGGCCCACAGTCAGCAGAGTGCTTATCAAAATATACGGAATAACCTTGTTTTGGGACTCAAAATTAAGCACTCAATATTCTAAATGTAGAATATAAAAACTGAAACGGCTCATGACTGAAGTCACATCTGCAATCACTTTCATGATTATGATTACTTGCTATATATTTTGTAGCAACGTAGGATTTAACTGAAATTGCTCTAAAGTTCAAATGAACAGCCTCGAAATCTCCTATGCCTTTATACAAACTGATATTCATGCCTCTTCAAGAAGCAAAGGAAGGGAAAGAGAAAAGGTGTTGAAAGAAAGACAAGTGAGTGAAACCATAAGCCAGGAGGCTGTCTGGGAGGGGGGGGGGGGGGTTGAGTGAACTAACAGGCGGACAAGATAGAAGAAATGCATCTGACTGTGAATAATAAGCACAACCTTTGGGAGGA